>CH001574.1:7456-21755 GCA_000149265.1 Ciona savignyi | reverse complement strand
GCCGAATGGTTAACGCGACCGATACCCCACCCGCCTACTATTAAAAAAAACGACCTGAGTGTCGAGCCCATCATGGGTTCAAAAGAAAAAATAGAAATAGGGTTAAAAATAATAAATTTCAGGGCATACAAAATAGTGCAATAGCTTCGGTAAACCGCCTATGGACATGGGGCAATCCGCTTTGTTATACCGTCAATGTGTTTTCCTAGAAGACCAGTAAAAAATTAACACTGCTTTTGAATTTTTTTTATTCCACCATTTTTTAATATCATGATGACAATAAAAAGCTCAACAGTATCTTTTGCTAAGCGCTACAAAAAAAACGGTAAAAAGTCATGCCACAGTCAATAGCCTATCGATTGGTGTATTGGAAAAGTGCCATAATTGCCGCATATACAATGACAGGCTTGGGCCATTTATGATTTGCAAGTGCCTGACTCAACCAACAATTAGCCATAAAACACGTACCAACACATAGTGTGACATTTAAAAAAAACAACTGCTCCGTACATATTAGGCACAGGTTTTCGTGCAATGATTTCATACACATATTGCAATCGTAATACTTATAGCTTGGCAGATTATCAAATTTCGTGTGATACACGTAGAGACATATGCATGATATTTGCTACATCATTTAATTCCTGGTCATATTATTTGTGGACAGACCAGTTTTAACAAACACACCTCCTGTCCATTTGCACCACTTATCCAAAGTCCCTGCCATACACATTTTCACACAAATCAACCTTGATAAACACACCACCTGTCCATCTGAGCCACATTTCCTATGTCCCTACCATACATATTTCCACACAAATCAACCTTGATAATCACACCACCTGTCCATCTGTACCACATTTCCAAAGTCTCTACCATACACATTTTCACACAAATCAACCTTGATAAACACACCACCTGTCCATCTGTACCACATTTCCAAAGTCCCTACCATGCACATTTCCACACAAATCAACCCTGAAAAGCACACCACTAATCCATCCATATGTGTCGTATTGGTGAAGTTAACCTAAATATTTATCAAAATAAAATAACTTAAATTACCCCAAGTCATTTTGACATTCCGAATCGAGTCAAGTCTTAGTATAATGGCAATCATTTTGGCTACATATATTAGGATAAGTAACCGACAAGGATGTATCCTCGCATACAGTATTATTTTCTAGCCGTAAATTTTTTTTTTGATTTTGACAATTCAATCATAAAGGAAAGATTTTTTATTGGCTTATTGCATAGCAATACCAAACTATCACAGAGAAAACTTTAGGAGTGGTATAAAATCTTGATAACTGCATGTGGAAGTATAATGAGTAAACAACGAAGTAAAGTTCTAATTTATTGAGAATCTGAAAAAATAGAGTTTGTTTAAAACTTTAAACCCTATGTTATATTTACTAGTATGGAGATTAAAATAAACTACGGGACCTTTTAAACGTTTTATTTTGCTTATATGTAATTATCAAAACAGAATATTTCTGCCGAAAATAAAAACAAAAATGCCATTTTAGTGAAAGGTTGGTATTTTTAGCGTGAAATTAGTCGTTTTTTTTTAAAGTAGACCTTTTGGCGGCAAAAGATGACAGTTTTAATGCACCACCCATAACGTCGTATACATAACTATACAAATAATATTTTGTTTGTTTCAAATTGGGTAATGCGTTATTTTAAAAGGTTCTTTTCAGAAACATGACTTGCGAGAATGATACCAAAAACCTCTCTCGCAAAACACGCAGAGGAGAGAGCACTCTGACGTACCGTTTGCCTTTTTCTCAGCATTTGCGATACATTTACAACTGACGGAGTTTTGCATACGCACTTTAATACGAAAATGAATCACATTTAGCACAATAAGAAAACCAACTAAAGGAAGCTATATATAGTCGCACCGGGTGTTTTCAAGTCAGTCTATTGTATTAGCTATACACTAGATTGTTTAATTGAGTTATCTCGATTCTTCCTCGGAAAATGAAGACGGTTTTGGCAATCTTTCTTATCTTGTGTGTGGTGTATGCCACGGAAGCAAGACGTAAGTATTGTTTTGTTTATTTTATTATTTATTAGAAGGGGGGTTATTGTGGTGTAATTTTGGGCAAACCCAGAAGGTTATATCGGGGGTATCACACTTCGTATCCACTTTCGATTTGCGGGGACTTTTAAAGTCTGTAGGCGATTGACACATTTGTATCTGTATACAAGTCGTTCGCGCTAGCCACTTGACCACGTTTTTTAGCGAGATAAGTTTGATCCCTCAATAGGCTTGTCAACAAGACCGTTTTTTTTAATATAATTTCGTATATAAATCGGTCGCGCTAACCATTCGACCACACGACTGTGTCATCCTACCACGTTTATGTTAAAATCATGTTTGTATTTCATGCGCCACCGAATGAACAAATATTGTGATGTTTTTTTGCAATAAAATATTTATTCTATAGATGGCAGAGGAGGTGGTCGAAGGGGCGGAGGTCGACGTGGGGGCGGCAGAGGGGGTTATCGGGGGTATTACCCCACACCCGCCCCAACTCCAGCACCAGTCTGTAACTGGTGTTTCGCCGCTGACAAATGTTACAGCCCAACAGACACCAACCCTAGCGCTGCGTGTGTCACCTGCCTGACTACAGCGTGCGGTGAGTTTGTTTATCGTTATGCCCGTGCAAAGTTGTTTTTTTCGGTATGTGTATCGGTCGCGTTAACCATTCGGGCACACAACCATACAGTGCCCGTTTTAAGTACTCCTTGTTCCAACTATATTGATCCATCTAACCTTTTTTAATTATTTGTCATTCTCCTTTTGGATAAATAATTTTGCCCTTTTCGGTAAAACATTTTGCCCTTTTTCGATACAAGATAAAAAATTAAGAGAGAATCATATTTCTTTTCGGCAATAGAATTATATTTAAATGTAGACCCTTTCTTTATAAATTTAGCCCCTTTCTATAATATTTTTTTTATGTTGGAGGGAATATAATATATATAAATGTTTTCTCTTGTCCGAACGTTGGGCTTTCTTGAACCCATGATCCTTGGCCTTTTACCATTTTTTATCAAAAGATTTTGTTTTTTTGGATTCATTTTTTTTTCAATGTTAGTTTGTAAGCCATATTTTAAAATGATAAGCTCGTCACAAAGTCCGTTTAAAATTCCGTGCTGTAAATAAATATATCCATCTATTAGGCCACAAAACCCCTTTCATCGCTGACAATCCCTGCATTTTCTTGCACAGCTCGTCGGTTACATGATCCCTACGGTAGCAAGTTGGGCTTGGATTGCTTCAAATACCACTGGACTTCCACCTGTTCAGCTCAGTGTGGTGCCTTCGACAATACCAGATTCGAAAAGTGTCATGACTGCCTGGACGCTTGCCACGGTAAGTTTAACTTAATTTTGGCGGGCGCGTCCGCTATATTTATTAAATTATATCCTTTTTCTTTTAAAAGACGTGTTTTAACGACTGTCCGTTTTGCCGTTATTTCCTGTTCCTGCGTCGTGATTTGATTCGTTCGCCATTTTTTAATAATGGGGGAAAAATAAATTAACTAAAATAACTGCGGTAGAAGCTTTGTGTTATGGAGTTTGGTCTATCGAGAGAACCCCTTTTCCTTTTTTGCGGATACTCGATACCTGAATCTGTTTTGTCTCTTTTTAATGACGACTATCTTTGTTCTTTTATTGAAAACCAATACCCTCTTTTAAACTGCAGCAAAAAAAGATGCGGGCCAGAGCGAGAAACGAGAGAGTGCCCTTTTTCTATAAGAAAAAATAAGCGAGAATCCTTTTTTCCTTATTTGAAGAATATGTTAAAGTTATCTTTAATTGCACCTGGCTTCTTTCTTGATGGTTAAAACCGACATTTGTATCTTGTCTTTATATAAATCAGTGCGTTAACCAGTCGGTCATACAGCTTTACATTTCTTTTTTACCAGTCCAAGTTTCGAAACTGTGATGGTATAGCTACAAGCTCCTTTTTTAAGTGACATGTGTGTTTAAATCGGCAACGCTTACCATTCCCTATTTGCATTTCAACCAATTTTTGCTTCTTTTCTAAGAAAAAATCGGAAACACTGTTTAACGCCTACCATTCGGCTATATTAATTCATTTGTTTTGTTTTTTTCAGAGAAAATCGGCAACACTGTCCCAGCGCCGGTGGTTTGCAAACGGAACTTCGAAACACGCCGGGCGTGCGACTCGTGCAATAAACCCACCATGTGCTACAACCACACCGAGATTCGAACCTTGTTCGCCGGTCACTGGTGGTGTCGGTACAGTCTCATGAACGTGTGTTTTCGTAAGTTATATACTTATTTTTAAAGCAATCATAGATTTTTGTTTCAATTTTACCGATTTTTACCGAAAGACCTTTTTGATTAATTCTGTACATGAAATGATCCAGCTAACCATACGGCCCCACCACGTTTATTTTAACCTTATTAGTTTAATGACAAGATTAATATCTATGTAACTTCGTCTCTGTAAGAACAACGACTTTTTAAAGGTCCAAACTGGTTTCGTTACAACGATTTTTTGAAGGTCCGAGCTGATTTCGTTATAGCGACTTTTTAAAGGTCCAAACTGGTTTCGTTAGAACGACTTTTTAAAGGTTTAAACTGGTTTTGTTGCAACGACTTTCCGACCGTAAAAGCTGATTTTTATTCAACAAAATTCCAAACCAACTGGCCTAATATCTGTCACTAATTTCCTTCACACTCGAGTTATAGAATAGGATAGGACATTTATGTTTATTACCGTGAATTGGAAAACCAAGGGGGTTAACACACGGGCAATCGTCAGATCACCTCGCGTAGCTAGCGACCAGTTTCGCAGTAGCTAGCGACTAATATCGCACCTGCAACCTTTCGATTGAAAGGCTTTGCACTTAACCGCTAGACCAACCGGCAGGTTATAAAGTTGAACCTTCACAGGTGGAGTTGGAGGCGAGGTGAACGTAACAGCTTGCATCCAGAAATGGACCGCCGCCACCTCTCACTGCACCGGAGTCCCCATTCCCGCCAATTTCCAAGCCCGAGCCACCGCCTGCAACCCGTGCAAGAAAGCCTGCTTAAGTAAGATTAACTAAAAATATTTTAAGCGGGACAAGTTTTTGAACCCGCGATATAACCTAGTTATTTGAAGTCATGCTGTATAAAAATCGTTCACGCTTACTATTTGACCACAAGGCAAATATTTCATATCTATTCGTTGAAACCATTTAATTTTTTGTTAAACAAATCGCCAGCTATTACGGCTCGTATTGATTCCTTAATCTATTTACTATTGGTTCAATGCTGTGACTGTAGATAGAAAATGCCCAAACGAAAACATCATTTAATATTTTGGTAATTCATGAATTAACCCCGTGAATTGGAAACAAAAAGGTTATCAATATGTATCGGTCGCCTAAACCTTTAGACCATCCTGATTTTGGTGCCAACAAAAATTGGGGGTATGTAAGTTAATTCGTCTTTCTATACGCGCCAAATTACGACTCTTATCGCATTTCTTTTGCGAAAAAATCGGGTTGTTTCTTGAAATAAACTTAAGTCTCATCCGTTTCAATATTTTAACATTTCTTTGTTTTCTAGCCGCTGGCCAGTGCATAGCAAACTGTAGCAAGGCTGAGGTGTACCCGAAGGTCATTCCGTGCGCAATTTGCAAGGAATTCTGCAACGGTAACTCTTTTAATAAATCATTGTTTTGTGATTTAGAAATTCATTTTTAGTAAATTAAACTTTTGTGCGAAATTGCGTTTTATAATTGGGTCGGTATACTTATAAGGAATAGGATATTCATGCTTATCCCCGTGAATAGGAAAACGCAAGGGGCGTTATCACGGGGCAATCGCATAGACATCCAGGTAGATAGTCATTAGTTTCTCCTTTCTTTCGCAGCTACCACGACCTGCTCCACTGGCACATGTGATCCATACTGCACAACTTGCAACGCCTGCTTTAACAAGTGTGAAGTCGGTGAGTGGTTTCGTGATTTCGGTGTAAAATTTAGCTTGATTTTTAGGGGTCGATTTGTATGTGGCACAGATGGACAGGTGGTGTGGTTATCAAGGTTGATTTGTGTGGAAATGTGTATGGTAGGGACTTTGGAAATGTGGCACAGATGGACAGGTGGTGTGGTTATCAAGGTTGATTTGTGTGGAAATGTGTATGGTAGGGACTTTAAAAATGTGGCCCAGATGGACAGGTGGTGTGCTTATGAAGGTTGATTTGTGTGGAAGTGTGTATGGTAGGGACTTTAGAAATGTGACATAGATGGACAGGTGGTGTGCTTATCAAGGCTGATTTGTATGGAAATGTGTATGGTAGGGACTTTAGAAATGTGGCACAGATAGTGTGCTTATCAAAGTTGATTCGTTTGGAAAAGTGCAGTAAAAAATGGGGTACATTTACATAGACGGCGCGCTTATCAAGGTTGGAGGCATTACGAATACTCAACAAAGGTATATTTCACAGGAACCTTCGGATACGAAAACCCATGTAACTGCGTCGACACAGATGGCCTTACCGGCGGTTATGGAGGTTACTACGGCGGCTATGGCGGCGGTTATGGAGGCTACCGCGGCGGATATGGAGGTTACCGCGGCGGTTATAGAGGCCACCGTGGCCGCGGTAGAGGCGGATACCGTGGTTAAATGCTTCACACCAAAAATGTCCGACAGAAACCTTACTCAGAAACCTTTCTTTATTTTTCTAAGTCCAACACAGTTCATTGGAAATTGAATTATAATCTTAGTGCAGAATCTTTCTGCATCTTTTGTAATCTTTTTTTCTCTATAATAAAATTTTATGCATGCAACTTTGTTTTGATAATTGAAACTTGGTAAGAGCGGTGTTAATATAAGGCAGAGTGTGAGTAGTTAATATAAGGCAGAGTGTGTTAATATAAGGCAGAGTGTCGGTAGGTTGCGGCTTTAAATCCTGATTAGATGGTTAAGCTCGTTGGGTTTACACCGGAAACGGTCTTATCGATTAAGAAAACACAGGGGAAACTAAAAGAAAGAGGGAAGGAGGGAAACTACTCACTAAAATAAAGATTGTGGCAATATAGTTAGTGTAAGGGCTGTGGTTAGAGTTAAGGTTGGTTCCGAGGTTTAAATTAGTGTTAAAGCTGGGGTCAGAATTAGATTGCATAATTGTAGAAAGCAGTCCTCCCCCTTTTCTTTCTTTTAGTTTAATAAACACTATCAATTAAAAAGTACGTAACAAAACAGTTCACGTACTGCGAAAACTCATTTTGTAGCCCTTAGTTTTTCATGGCTTCGGGGAATTTCCCTAGGTTAAGTACATAAATTTCTGTTTTTACATATCTGGGTCATGTTATCTAACAATTCTTAAAATTTTAATCCGATTTGACGACTTCTTGTTGGAGATGTCGTGGCAGAAATGTTATGCTTGTCACAATCATGATTTAGGAACAAAACATAATTTTTGGGGTATTTTCCCAGCTATTTTATTCCTTTTTCTTATTGGTAAAGTTCCGCACTAACATTTCATTAAATATAAATAAAATTGGAGAAGCCGTTTAAGCCCCATGTCCAACATAACAATTTTTTTAGAAAAAAATACAGTTTTGTTTTTAACGCCCTAGGGGAATTCCCCTGGATTCATCACCCAAAATTCTGATTTCTGCATATCTAGACCAAGTTGTCTATCAAATGGCCAAGTACTGGTAGATGTCTTGGCGGCATGTCATGCCTGTCAAGCGTTTGACAAAAAAAAAAAAAAACGGATAAAACAAAATGTGTGACCCATAATTATACTATTTAGTAATCACTTTAAGATTTTGTCATTTAAATAGATTAAGGTAGAGTTCACATTTACCCGAACACCAATTTAACAAAGTCCGACCGATTAGCTTGATGGGTTAATGCCTCGCCTTTCAACCGTTTCGAAACTGGTCGCTCGCTAGTTGGCAGTGTTACTCTGCAAAGCTCTTAGCAGACATCGTCTGATCCCTGCGGATTAATGGTCCTACCACATTAAAGCAACATTTTTCCCTTTCACGACCGTACAAATTAAAGCAACCTCAGCTCCATGCACAACACACTGAAAAAGCTTTGACGGTGGGCGCGAGGTGATCTGACGATTACCCCGTCTTATAACGCCCACTGCGTTTCTTATTCAAAGGGATAAACATGAATATCCTATCGGATAGGTCCTATCCTATGATGGAATTCAAGAGGTTCGCATGGGTTCGGTCGAACTTGTTCTTGGAACGTCGGGATAACCGATCCGATTCTTGCTTTTTTCATACATTAGACCTTTTTGGGAAACTGTTGTTAGTAAGTACGATACAAAAGAGAACCTGTTTTTAAAACTGTGAATCCCTTTACTGGTCCTATCCTATTCTATCCACTCACTACAAGACTAAATAAAGTCCAAATATTGTCTTAATGGTTCTATTGTAAACAGCGTTAAAACTCTAACCAGCCGATCAGGAATGAATAAATTAACTTTAAGTTAGCATCGACTTTTAGTGTAAACTATTTCTAACCGAGGGGATTTTTTCGGGAAAAAGTACCGGTTTTGAGATGTTTTTAATGGGGGTTTGTATCTTACAATATAAGTGTAGTAATAATATGAAATGTCAAACTGTTAGAATAAAATAAAGTTGCTAATTAAATTTACTAGAAAGTAAGTTTTTTCTTTTTTTTAGAATTTCAAATTTTAAGTGCGTCCGTCGTGTTTTTATTATGACGTCACAATTGACAAGTGCTGAGGGCGTTTTGTCATGGAGATTGTGACGCTATTGTTTGCCGACGTGAAAGGCAATTGATATTCAGGTGTCGATTTCAATTCTTCGATACGGTCAGGTTAAATACGTAAAATTATATCGGCAACGTATGAGAACAGGCATAGGAAGGTGTATTTCAGTTTTCTTTTAAGTTTGATTCGAAAATTTGATTAAAATTAGCAAAATTTGGTTGAAATTGTATTTTTTTGTAATTTTTAGATTTTGAGATCGCCAATTTCCGTCGATTATCAAATTTTAGTCATTTTGGTTACAAAATATGTAAAAAAATTTTGGAATCACTTTTACTAAAGAAAATGGCGTTTGTGCCACTATCTTTACTCGCTAAAGGGATTGGTCAAGTAAGTTTCCATTATGGTTTGTGGGTTTACTAATCTGCGGGACAACACACTATATCATAAGTGTGACATAATCGGGGCGTGTTATTTTGTCATTAACTTGAGTGGAACGGGTTATTAAGCGAATAATAGGACGGGGTATATTATAAGCGGGAATAAGTATTTTCCTCACTTAATTAAGCGGGACGGGATAAGAGTATAGCATGATATAAACCCTTCCCTTCATGACATACCCTTACCCTGTCCCACTTGTGTTAATGACAAAAACACCCCCTCACCCCTCTTTGTCCGGCACGTTGGTCTAGCGGTTAAGTGCGTCGCTTTTCAATCGAAAGGTTGCAGGTGCGAAACTAGCAGCTAGCTAGTCGGTTGTGTCCTTGGGCAAGGCACTTACGGACATTGCCTGATCCCAGCGGATTAATGGGTTCTACAAAATTGAAGAAATGTGTCTATCATATACAACACACTGCAATAGCTTAGGTAATTGACGGTGGGCGCGAGGTGATCTGACGATTGCCCGTGTGTTAAACCCCTAGGTTTTCCCATTCACGGGGATAAACATGAATATCCTATCCTATCCTTTCCACGGTCCCGCAGAAAAGTGTGTTGTCTCGCCCCATTGTCCCACAGATTAGTCAAGCCCATGGTTTGTTGTTTTTATTATAGTGTAAAAATATCTGACTCAGCAAATAGCCTTTTTGCCTGTCAGCAAGTTTGTTACAGTAACGGCTTGTCAGCCGAAAGGTTGTGTGATCCATACCAGTTGCTGGCTTGTCGGTTGTGTCCTTGTCTGGTGCAATTAGCCGATGTTGCTTTAAGTGCCGGCCCGTTGGTCTAACGGTTAAGTGCGTCGCCTTTTAATCGAAAGGTTGCAGGTGCAAAACTGGTCGCTAGCTAGTCGGTTGTGTCCTTGGGCAAGGCACTTTACGGACATTGCCTAAACCCATCGGATTAATGGGTTCTACTAAATTGAAGAAACGTGTCTATCATATACAATGCACTGCAATAGCTCCGGTAACCCGACGATGGGCGCGAGGTGATCTGACGATCGCCCGTGTGTTAACCCCCTTGGTTTTCCCATTCACGGGAATAAAGATGAATATCCTATCTTAAGTGGTTATCGAGTTGAACAAAAAACTGTACCACTTTCTTCATAAAATTCAACACACTGCTTTATTACCGAGGTTAAGGTGACAGTAGGCATAAGGTAATCTGATGAATAAACCCATTAATCAGTTGGGTTCAGGCAATGTCCGTTAGGTGCCTTGCCTAAGGATACAACCAACTAGTTAGCAACCAGTTTCGAACCTGCAACCATTCGGTTGAAAGGCGTCGCACTAAACTGACAGAATAATCGGTCAGAGTCTAATCTTTAATTCCTGTTCTACAGCAGTACTGATACTTGAGCTTTTAAATTCTAAAAACACATTAAGAGTCACTAAAATCGTAATCGTATTAAAAAAAATTTAGCAGAAATTATTCTTTTATTTGATATTTTAAGAAAAATTTACGCCAGAGTCTAGTTTTATGCCATTTTTATGCAGGTTTCAAAAAACGGCCATGAAAGATTGGACGTTTTTCTTGAACCTGAGGATTATTACAATTTGGAATCGAAGTATCGACATCAGGTACACTGGTTGTAACATTTCATTTTCATTTCATTAGTATGGGTGGGTCCATGGTAGCTCCAGGACCAGGAATTTAGGCCATGATACATTACATTAGTATGGGTGGGTCCAAGGTAGCACTGGGACCATGAATATAGGCCATGATACATTACATTAGTATGGGTGGGTCCATGGTAGCTCCAGAACCAGGAATTTAGACCATGACACATCAAATTAGTATGGGTGGGTCCACAGTAGCCACTGGGACCAGAAATGTTGGCCACAATACATTACATTAGTATGGGTGGGTCCATGGTAGCTCCAGAACCAGGAATTTAGACCATGACACATCAAATTAGTATGGGCGGGTCCACAGTAGCCACTGGGACCAGGAATTTAGGCCATAGAAGCCCCATTACTCCAGCGCCCCGAGCTATCATGGATCCGGGATATAGCGGTCAAGTCGGCCCGTGTCCTGAATGTAGCATCGCACATATTCTCTGTTATTTTATCTAAAATTAATCAATCGAATACGTTATTTTATTAAAAAGTTTAGTTTAGTTTATTGTTTATTTCCACAATGAAAACACGATGCAGGACCTTTGATATCAATTTTGAAAACGTGAAAAAACGACAGTCGTTAGAACACGTATAAAACCAATCAAACATCGAGGTTCGGTATAATTAGACGTAGCCGCTAAACCCACAACCAAACAATCAAATTTGTTATTTTCATTGACAACCAATCATATTTATTTGTTAAACTCACCAAAAAAGAAACAATTGCAAAATACTGTAAAAACCATTCTCTGGTATTTCATTTAGAATTAATCAATCATATTTATTTGTTGAACAAACAGAAAAAAGGAAAACTTACTGTTAATCTTATGTAATCAGTTGTGGTAGTCATGTTACTTTTACCTTATTTTAAGCAAT
Organism: Ciona savignyi; assembly: GCA_000149265.1. Classification (NCBI taxonomy): domain Eukaryota; kingdom Metazoa; phylum Chordata; class Ascidiacea; order Phlebobranchia; family Cionidae; genus Ciona; species Ciona savignyi. Next base: position 10,092 of record CH001574.1, on the reverse strand, counting down.
AGGATAGGATATTCATGTTTATCCCCGTGAATGGGAAAACCTAGGGGGTTATCACACGGGCAATGGTCAGATCACCTCGCGCACATCGTCGGGTTACCGGAGCTATTGCAGTGTGTTGTATATGATAGACACAGTCCTTCAATTTGGTAGAACCCATTAATCCGCTGGGTTCAGGAAATGTCCGTAAAGTACCTTGCCCAAGGACACAACCGACAAGCTAGCGACCAGTTTCGCACCTGCAACCTTTCGATTGAAAGGCGACGCACTTAACCGCTGGACCACCGGGCCGGACTAATAGGTGATCTAACGATTTCCCATGTATTAACCGCCTTGGTTTTCCTATTCACAGGGATAAACATAAATATCCTATCCTATTAAGCTGGTTATTCACAACTTACTATAAAAAACAACCTGAGTAAAATAGCTTTTACACTTTGCTTTTTTCAAGGAGGAATTACTTAATTTCTTTTCTTGACTCCAATCTGTCAAAATGTCATTTTATTGTTGGGCAAACTTGACAGTGAGCATGAGGTCACTTGAGGTGTCTTACTATACCCTCGAACTAACAGCTGGCTTCCCACTCTAAAAAATATAAATGAACCAAACATCCACACAATGTAATAGTTTCAGCAACTTACCTGTAGGCATAAGGTGTCATGCGATATCTATTTATATTACCGGGCTACAAGACGAAAACACCTTTTTTCTTTACATTCCAGCTCGAGTCATTGCGGCACAAAGCAATTCATACCGGATCCATCAAATCACTCAAAGAAATTCCTCTCCACAAAACCTTTCTTACCAGAAAAGGTAAAATTTGACAGAAAAACTTGTGTGTTATGGGACAAAATTCCTGAAGTTTTACCACATCGATCATGGTTAAATTATCTGAGGCAGGAGCTATTGAAGTGTGTTTTGTATGATAGACACGGTTCTTTAATTTGGTAAAATTCATTAATCCGATGGGTTCAGGCAATGTCAGTTAAGTGCCTTACCCAAGGACATAGCCGACTAGCTAGCTACCAGTTTTGTACCTGCAACCCTTTGGCTAAATGGCGAACGCACTAAACCACCAGACTAATCTGTCAAACAATGGTCCCAGTATGTGGGCTCATCCGCTCATCCCTACTAAGGTAATATAAACATGGCTGGTTTCTCAGGCGCTCTCCTATTGTTCTCGGAGGAACTAGCCAACAAGGCATCTGAGGAGGAAGAGCTAAGACTACAAAGAGCAGTGAGGAAAAAGGTTCGTTTCTGTTAAATTTTTGTTTTTTGTTGTGGAAATTTGTTAAAATTCTTATCTTTTGTTAAAAAATTTAAGTGGTGGAATCAAGATTTAAACATTTAACCGGAAATTTTTTTGATTATTTATTTTAAAAATATGGTAAAAATAGGTGATGCAAGTAGTTTGAAAATGGACGTTTAATTTGGAACTTAGTGCTTTTTGGTACGAAAATAAACTAATTGCAAAACTGACTAGCTAGCGGCTGGTTTAGATTGTACAACTTTTGGCTGACGACTATGCGAGAAACCAACCGAACGATTTGGATTAAGTTTAACTTCCCTTATTTAAGTGTTTTTTTTGGGGTCCGGGGGTAAGACTCTGTTTGGTAATTTTCATGGGATTAGTTCTTCCGGGATTTTACTGAGTTTAGTTTTCCTGGTTTAGTGGTGTTGGGATTAGATACATCCAGAGTTAGTTATCCTGGGGTTAGATTTTGACGGGGTTAGTTTTTTTGGGTTAGATTCTCTTTGGGTTAGTTCTTTGGGGTTAAATTCTGCTAGGGTTAGCTTTTTATGGGATTAGTTTATTGGGTTTAACTTTCATGTGGTTGCCCCTTTGCTTCTACCGGGGTTGGATTTTGGGCGTCAGCTTACCCCTACCCCGTCACCACCCACCAATTTACAGCGAGTATGGGAAGACGCATACAGACTCCCAAATCAGGAAGACAACCAGAAAGATCCAGAAAAAGAACTTCAAACTGACGCATTAAAAACCTGCCATGACTTAAGCTGGGCCATTCTTAACTATGGGAAGAAAATCGATTACAGAAAAAAAGGTAAATTTGTTTTCTAGAACTTTTATATTATATAAATTTGTGTAATAAATTCTTGTTTCCATATTGTTGGATAAATAAATATCTTAAACAACTTTGTAAAGAAATTATAACGCTTAAAATATGCAAATTATCAGTTCAATTAATATTTAATTAAAACATCTCAATATGAAAAAAACAATTTTGACTTTATGTTTTTTGACTATCCTATACAACTCCATGCATTATGCTGTAATTAATAATAAAAGTTAAATTCCGTCAAGATCACCTTCTGCCCGTTGCGCTGCCAGAGCAATTGCACAACACCACTTACGTTTTCCCATGCACAGAGATAAACATGAATATCGCGAAATATGTGGACACGAAGTGATCTGACGATTGCCCGTGTGTTAACCCCTTGGTTTTCCCTTTCCACGGGATAAACATGAATATCCTATCCCTAGAAGTTTTCGCTTTGATGGCCATATTCGACGAAGTATGCAAGAAGCTATAATACCTTACTGAGGCGGGGCGCCGACAAACGCCGAGCATTACATCTTCTTTACCCATAGTAACATAAAAAATAACTACTATAATGAT
>CH001580.1:94272-106716 GCA_000149265.1 Ciona savignyi | reverse complement strand
ATTCACGTAGCCTGACGAACAATTCCTCATGCGCAGTGGCGAGCAGGTCTGCGTGGGGAATTCGTGACGATTATTCATTATATTAGGAACAGTGGATTATTAAAAATCTGGTGCCACTCGACTGTGAGAATTAATTGTGTCATTTGATCTTACCTCTACCTGTATAACATGGGGATGTTTCTACTATGTTATCAGTTGGAGAGATGGAAAGAATAATTGGTTGAACACCTCCTATACAAATGTCTGTTTAACACAATAATTCTGGTAACCCCGACTTTGGACATGGGGTCATCTAACTAATGACGCATTGTTTTAACTATCCCTGCATTTTCCCATTCATAGGGGTAAACTGATGAATATATGTGTATTCCACAAAACTATAAACATTGTTGCTGGGATAAATTTCTATTTTTGAATTAGAAAATAATTAGCAACTTGGGTTCAGGCAATGTCCTTTAAGTGCCTTGCCATGGACACAACCAACTATCTAGCGACCAGTTACGCACCTGCAACCTTTCGATTGAAAGGTAACACACTAAACCACCAGACTAATCGGTCCAACAAACTTTATCTCTTCAGTGTTAAATAATGAAGATATTTGTTACGAACCGTAAGATTTCCATGGGGTGGAGACTTCACGTTGCTCAGTCCGATTGAATCTCGGTCGTCGATGACCTTGGGATCCGTCTGGACCCCCGTTGACCCCCCCAACCCGACCCCCGTTGCTACTCGGACTCACGTTGAGACAGTTTGTGCCGTTTGCAAAGTTGATGGGGCAAGCAAAAAGCCCCCCACGCCCCACATTTTCGCTCGAGTTGGGGTTCAAAGTGGGGGCTGACCCAGGGGGATTCACCTGGGTCCCAGATTTGGGGGACCCAATCAAAAACCTGGGGTAAAATAAAAACGTGTTTATTTTGAAGCTAAATTAAGTTAGGATTTTAATCATTATGGTATAACATATACAGAGCACAATAGTACAAGTGGAATAAAAATTAAAAACTTTAAAAATTTTATGAAACAGAAAAATTAAGCGTTTTTTCATGTTATTTGTGTGTTTTGGCATGTTTGTATATTGTCCGTGGGTTAAACCTGTTGCGTTGTTTTAATTATTACATTTTAAATTTAAATAAAAAGTGGCAGCGGTGGGATTCGAACCCACGCCATCGAAATGACTGGTGCCTAAAACCAGCGCCTTAGACCACTCGGCCACGCTACCGTACATGGGTGGATGGCGAAAGACGCTATCTAATTGTAGCGGGGAAAACGTGATCAACTAAAACTGGTTCGACCGGTATTTTGAGTATTTATACCAAGTTATCGTGAATGTTAGCATATAATTATGATGTATTACAATTAATTTGTACATTAATAATAGTTTTTTAACCGTTTGTAAACAATAGCATCGTATTGCATATTTAGCTCCAAATTAATTAACTCTGCGATATTTATGAAATTAATTATTAATTGGTATTAATTACGTCATACTTACGTCAATCCGGACTGTTGCGTCACACTTGGCTTGACGTTCAACGTGAATCCAAAGTAATTTATTGAATTGTTGGAAGGACTGAATAAATACTTTGGATTGTCCGTCACCACATTATAACAATCTCCAGGAATAATTGGACCAAATAATAAAATTAGATTCAGCATTTGGAAACCAATCCGATACAAGTTAAACATTATTTGTTTATAATTGTGCAACATTTTCTAATTAAAAGATTTAACACTTGTTACCTAAAACAAATGTTTATGTTAAAGTTAAATCCTATAATAAAGTTAAAGTAAGCTTTTAAATTTTAAACTTCAGCTTTTGAATACGAAATTGCAAAAATTCTTAATTGCAGCGTTCCATTCAACTATATTTATACATTTGCTGGTATATTACAATTTTTTTTACTAGGGCAAAAAATGAATAAACTGAACCGATTTAAACTTCAAACCAACTTTATTATTGAACCATAAAATGCATTGTGATCAACAATTCTACTATGACTGATAATGACTCGTGCATTATTACGCGACAATCAGCCAATTTATTCGCGAACTGTTGGCATTGTTTGCTCAAAAACTTCCGGCATAGTTTCAACCAATTAAATTCATTTGATTAATCCTAGGTTTAGTTTATTTTCTAGATTTGTTTACTTTCCGACAACCAAAGTGCAGGAAAATTTGAATAAATTATTTGCAATAAATGACAAAACAAAAACCTAAATCTGCGTGAAAATACGTCATATTTCTTACAAAACCCGCCAAAATTATCACATGGTTTAAATTTCTTTGAACTAAACATACTCAGTCAGGCCACAGTATAGACTTTGACATTTAGCAATAAAAATCTTTGATTCCACTGTCATCGACAAATGCTTTGTTCTACAAGATACTTCATGCGAGGTCGCCCACCACTATACAATTCGTGGAGCTTTAACTATTAATGGCAACTTCGTCCACTTAAACTACCACGATCCAATTACTAACTCTCCTCTCTTATTAACCGTCAATATCGCCCGTCTTAACCCCCCATATATGGAGTAACCACCACCATCAATACACCATGCCCAGTACATAATATACACCAACCCGATGATTTGCGCAGCCACTTTATGTTTCAACGACAACCCACCACAAATAAACTGTGCAATAACCACACGTTTGTAACATTAGCATCTCGCTTTTAACTAGTTTTGCCCTTATGTAATGAAGGAGCGAAAAATATACCGAACTACAACCAGGTCCATAACTACAACATGCGCAGCTTCTTTGCTAATTTCTGCACAACCAAGTTATTTCACATTTGCACCAAATTATTCAAAAACATCTTCATCAAAAACGAACATTGCAACTTTTACGATAACACGCTCTGTGACGTCATAGCGTCACGACGCGGTCGATCTTTGGTGAATGTGACGTCATAATAAAAGAATTGCACTATTAGAACGAAGATTGATGAAAGCTTGAGACCGAAATGTTAAAATTCTCATTTACGCAACCTGTTAATACCGCTCCGGATGAAGATAATTAATTAACACAGTATATATGTACACTAAGATACCTGGATAAGCGCAATCATATATCAACCATGTTGTCAAACAGCGCCAATCGCCACCAATATATAACACAGTAACCACATTACAAGGATATCATGGATTTTGTCATCAATGGTTAGTAGGTGGTGATGTCGTGTGGTCGAATGGTGAGCGCGGCCGATACATGTTGGGTTCTTCTTAAGTAGGTATCATTGCCATCGTGGGTTGGAAGCTGATAAAGTGGTGTTGATGGGCTGGGCCTCCGGGCAGCTTGTATCAATGAGCTTCGTATCTATTTAGTGGAAAGTATATATGGTTGTCCTGTGGTAATAACCCACCAGAAATACCCTCATTTTAACCAATACATCGCTACAATGCAGGTTGAGTAGTAATGGGCGCAATAAACAACGCTCCAAACAACTATTAATTCCATATGAACACGTAGCTAGAGGTTCGGTGATTATGTGGTCGCAACTAACACGGTTGGCATTCAAGACCACGTTTGTCGCTGTTGCCATAATATCAACTAATACATTCAATCACCTCGGGTATATTGGGAAGAATGTAATTAAGTATGCAGTTCATGCTACAGCGTCAAGTTATTCAATCCTAATCTCATCTGCCATCTTCCGACAACTTAGTGGAAAGGTTAGGCCGAACGAGAGAATTTATTAATAAATTCGTGAAAGTTACAACTTGCAGTTAATAATTCGAGGTTAATGTAACTCCCAGGTAATCATGCTCTTAGGTAAATTGCAGGAAAATACTCGGTTTAAAGCGATGAATTATTACCACAAACTTCATATTTTGATGTCGCTTAATTTAGTTGGTGACGTATTAACTCCATGAAAGTGCATTATGACATCATGGAGGATAAGGTTCAGACATAGTTCGATCGACGATAAGCACGAAACGCGTCGTCGAACCGGTTTTTCGAAGCATGTTGTGTATTTTCCTTCACTGTATAGGGGATAACAGTTAAATTATAGGGTGGGCAACTTTCATAGCTTTGCAACCTTTAGGCTAAGTATAGCATTTTCGTAGTTTACAAAACGCCTTTGGGGCAATTGCGGAGTGAAATCGGCCATGTTTGTGAGGCGCAGAAATAAAAACATTCAATGAAATTACTTTCCCAACCTCAGCACCATAGTTGTGGCAGTTTGTATACATCTACCAGTATTTGGTGGATTTTTTCAGAAAGTTCGCGTCTAGCTTTGGACAGCTCAAATAAGGCGACGTTGAGTTTATTTGCAAGAAGTTAAACATTTTTGGTTGGTTTGTTAACCAGGGAAGTAATAACTTGTGTTAATTGGGTGAAAATATTAGTGGTGGGTATGTAACACAGGTGTAGGCGCCTGGCGCAAATATACAGGTAGCGCAGATAGACAGGTGGCTTTTGGTACACGAATACTGTTTATTGTAGAAAATATCGGCATATTACGCACTTATGCAGGTGAATATTGGTATACAGCCCTGTAAGTGTTAATTTTGTGCGAATTCTCACTACGATTCATACTTTACAGGTATTTAAATGCAAATAGTCAACGCATGGGTAGGTGTGAAAATAAGGATTAACTTGACGGACGCTGAAATTGCGTAAACACAACAATAAGGTACTGTGAGGTCATAAACTACGCGTGAAACTCAATATTAATTTTTTTTCAGTTTGGTCCGATGTTTATGCAAGTGGAGATCTCTATGATAATGCGAAGAATGGATCCAATTAACCTGGTCGTATTGTTCGGCTGGCTCGTCTTAACAGGTGTGACTCGTGTTTCACTTTAATCTTCTCATCTTTTGTAATCGGATTGAAAGTTATTTACTTCGTCTCAACATAAATATTAATACAAGCTGCTCGGAGATTAAATTGTCGCAGAGCAGTGTTTTAGTAATATTACAAGTTTCAAATTTGTATGAAAGTAAACAAAAGTCGATTATAGATGGATACTTTGTATAATATACGACATAACTTTTCCAAATATTATTAATTCGATTTAATATTTCAGTTCAGTGCCAATATCCGCCCATTGAATTCGGTGAGTCGTGTTTGATGGTTTCGACTGCGGTGGCTGGTTTGGTAAAGTACCAGTCTGTCGACAGAATGGTTGCGTGATCGAAACCCGCCCTCCTCGATTGCATGCAACCTTCAAACATGTATACAGTGATGATACGGTTCCACTTACACGTCCAAACATGTTATTTACCGAGCCAAGTTTCGAATGCATGATATCCTGGCCACTTGGACAACTTTTATATTGAAATTGAAATATAAATCCATCGCGCTTTCGACCACACAACCGTTTTCATAATTGTTTCAATTGGTTAAGTTTCAAATCAAGCTTTTTATGATATGCTACAATGCATGAAGGTGTTACAACATACGTTGATGACCGGGTACTTAGGCGAATACTTCGACAAATGCTTTAACTTGTATTTAAACTTGTTTTATTGCACAGAAACTTTTACTTTCGCACCTGCTTCTCAAAGCAAAACACCTCGTGAGTATCGTATTATTAACCTGGTGCAATACATTTGTATTTCGTTCTATCAAATATAAGGAATTAGTTCTGCCAAAACTAAAGTAACGTCCTACAACACTGTAATACCTCCGGTAACTCGAAGATGGGCATGAGGTAATCTGACGATTGCCCGTGTGGTAACGAACCATGTGTTCACGGGGATAAAACACGAATATCCTGTCCTGTATATGCCTTCCCACCCCGGGATCAACATGAACATAACAATTATATCTTGCGCCCTATCTTTTCCCGTTTATTTTAAATAATATTCTGCATAAAAACACCACAAGACAAGTTATAAAATATCGTATATATTAAGGCTGCAACGATACTTGTGAAAAAAGTTTAGATAATCGCCAATATTATTAGTAAAGGGGAATTCCCAACATCTAAACATAACATTGTGTCCCATCCCAGCAAATTGCGGGGAGTCCTCGTTGCAAGCGGACGCCGAGACGAAACGTATCTTCCTTTCCCCCAACTACCCACGTGACTATGAATCGAACACCAATTGTTGGTGGGTGATACGAGGGCGACCTGGATTCGTGCTCAACATTACTTTTGGGAACTTTGAAACCGAACAGTGTTGTGATATATTACGGGTAACTGCGTCTTTCATATATCTTGTTGATGATTCATAATAACAAGACTGAAATCTTCCGATTAGCTCGGTTGGTTCGTGCGACGCCTTTTAGCCAAAGGGTTGCAGATTCGCAACTGGTTGCTATCTAAGTTGTGTCCAAGGCATTTAACGGATATTGCCTGAACTCAATGTAAAGATTAGTTCGACTCTTTGGCTCCATATGACGCAGGACCGATATGTCGCAAACTAATGTATGATATTTTAGCTCATTGGTAACATATCGGGCCAGTAGTGGAAGGGGGGTGGGATTGAAACCCACGGCGGTTGGTTGTTTATTTGAAACTAATCGGGCATGTTCGGTCGGCAGTGGATCCGCCAAATGCAACAATAAACATAATTAGACGTATTATATACTGGCCAGGACTCCATTGGCGAACCCAATATCCCATAAGAACCCAATATCCTACCAAAGAAAATATCGGAATCGAAATGAAAATTTAACATTTGTTGGACAACATGGGGAAATCCCCGGGGCCGTTAAACACCAAAACGGTATTTTTTCTTAAAAATTAGCTTTTTTGGGCATGGCGCTTGAAGGGCTGCTCTAATTTTGATCAGATTTGGTGGAATGCTGGATCGTTAGCCACCCTGTGTCAATTAAAAGAAAGAAAACATTTACTTAGGGTAACTCCCTTAAAAACGAAGATATGTTCCTGACTCATGATTGTGACAAGCATGCCACATTGCACTGACATCTCCAACAAGGATTCGTCAAATTGGATTAAAGCTTTAAAAATTGTTAGATAATATCACCCACATATGTAAAAACATAAACTTATTTACCAAACCCATGGGGAATTCCCCGAAGCCATCAAAACCTAAATCGAGCTGTTTTAGGAATTTAGCTTCATTTCAATACAGCACTTGAATAAAAGCTTTAATTTAAAACATTTGTGATGAAATCTTTGTAAATCTAATTAATTGTTCTTTTTTACCTACATATGGAAAAGAAGTTTGGTTTGATAACTATGGGACCCATGCGTTTATGCTTGCAGAAACAAACTACATACTCTGTGTATAAAATACAAATTGTGGTTAGGGACCCTGTAGCATGAATATATGACATACAACGTGTGTTTTACAAAGAGTCGTGGTTAAACACGTGGTTGACACTCTCTAGTAGTTTTCAATTTTGTGTATAAATCGGCTGCGCTAACCATTCGGCTACAAAACCATTTATAATTTAAAGATTGACCACCTTATAATTTCACCCCCAAAACCAGTTGTACAACGCCGAGTCGTCCGAAGAAGCGATCACTATGACTCCATTCAAAGAAATAAGTGGATCCGACCGCATTCCTCCCATTGTGACGCCAAACCATTACGTCATAATGCACTTTATTACGGATGACCTGGTCAATCGACAAGGATTCACCCTCACCTACCAGGCTTGGGGTGAGTTGGTGTTTTTGTCAGATTAGCTGTCTGCCCAACAGATTAGTCTAGTGGTTTAGTGCGTCGCCTTTCAGCCTGAGTGTTGATGGTTAGAAACTGGACACTAGCTAGTCGGTTGTGTCCCTTGAAGAAGCACTTAACAGATATCTTCTGAACCCATCGGATTAATGGGTTGTACTAAAACCAAAGGAACGTCCCAATTATACACAACATACTGCAATAGCTCCGGTAACCCGACGATGGGCGCGAGGTGATCTGACGATTGCCCGTGTGTTAACCCCCTTGGTTTTTCTTATTCACGGGGATAAGTTCAAGCAATATCCGTTCAAGCAATATCCGCTAAGTTCCATGCTTAGACTTGTGGAATCCAGAACCAAAGTGAATACCGATTTAAACCCCACCTTCCACAGAGATACCTGAGGAGTTGGAAGTCAATCTCACTGGACGAACAAGTAAGTCGTCGTGGTTGGTGGTTGTTACTCCTATTTTCATGGTGGTTGATACTCCTGATGGTTCCTCCTATTTCATTGGGAATCACGTTTATACACTCGGTATCTGTATCGGCGTTAACCAATCGACCACACGACCGTACTTAAAGGGATACAGTTTAGTTTCTTTTGCCCCCACACTAGCTCAGTGTAACACCCTCTGGTTGAAACATAGATATCTCAGTATAACACTTATAAATCTCATTATGACGTCATAAACTACAGATCCTTGTGAATTCGAATTGCTCGCCGGAACAGAACCACAGGAAATGACGTCACCAAACTTTCCTGATAATTACGACGATAATTTGAATTGTGCGTGGTCGATTACCGCCCCTGGGTACAATATGGTGATCAACATTCTGTTCCTGGACCTCAATACAGAAGCCGTGTACGATTACGTTGAGGTAACATTTCGAACTTAAACAAATCGATATTATGATGTCATAATCATTCCAGATCTTCAACAATGGTAACGTCACGCGTCGATACTCGGGTGACGTCGACCGCCCTGTGACGTATCAATCGACCCCGGGCGCGATCGTCGCGGTAACGTTCACCTCCGACAACTCGGTCCAACGACCTGGCTTCCGGTTTCGATTCTGGGCAGGTAACAATGAACATTATTCTGATGTTTGTGTTTATTCCCATGAATGGGGAAACCAAGGGGGTTAACACAAGGGCAATTGTCAGATCACCTTGCGCCCATCGTCGGGTTACCGGAGCTATTGCAGTGTGATGTATATGATAGACACGTTCCTTCAATTTAGTAGAACCCATTAATTACGGCACAGGATCAGGGAAAGACGGCAAAACGAACAGTCGTTAAAACATGTCTTGGAAACATTGACAGAAATAATTAAATATAGCGGATGCGGCCGCCAAACCAAGGTGAGAATATAATCATATATTTCCACACATTTCCTTCAGAGCTCGGTGCATGCCACACCCCCAACTCGTGCCGAGCCCCGCCCACATATTATGACATCATCAACAACGACCTCCCATATAGAGCGGGATGTAGTTTCAGGGAGATGTACAACCGGAGGTGGATATGCTCGTCCCTGTTCTTCAACGACTTCCCGTATATTCACCCTGGTTCATGCAGGTGGGAACCGGGGAGGGTGGGATCGAAACTGGGGCTGCCTGGTTCGGTTGTGTCGTTGTGAAGCAAATGGTTAAAATGCTGGTTTTAAACTATTCGGTTGTGTCTGGGCCACCTTCCCCTCCTTAACCCACACCCCCCCCCCCTTTTACCCACCTTTCACCCCCAGAACGAACATCCAACTCACCCACAAATGTCTTCAATACGTCGACGCATTCTGTGCTGTTGGCCGGATGAAAAACGCTGAGTCATTCTTTCCCGAACATCTTGTTGCGTCACAAAAGGTAAAATACCCCCTAACCACCCACAGAACCCCTAAACACCCCCCCCCACCCTCCACCCAGGTGATCGAGCAGACAATGGCCAACCTCACCAACATGTTCGTCCCCTCCCACGACACCTACTGCCTCCACCAGCAATCCCGAGTCGCCGAGCTGCTCCTCCATGTGCAGCAGACCACCAACATCATCATCTTCCTCGGGAAGACCAGGTTTCCTCCTCCCGTCTGCAACTTCACCTCCCTCAGGAGGAAGGAGGAGGATCTCTCTCGTCTCCGGAGCCAAGTCATCACCGCCAAAGATACTTTTACTTTTTGCAGGTGAGTGATATAACCGACCCGTGTGAATCATACACAACACACTGCAATTCACGGGGATAAGGCATGTCCACCCACCCACAACCCCCGCAGAGTATTCTCGGCTTACTTCACGACGCTCCGGTACGACTTGCTCAACGCGTGCGACTTCAACCTCCTCCCACCCCTCCCCTCACTCGATGAGGGATCACTCAACCTCCTGCATTACACCAAACAAATGTTCAAGTTGCTGCCGAGTTTGCTGCAGGATTCAGTGCTTCCCAAGTGCACAAGTGAGTGAGGCTGTTGTGGCCGTTGATACTAATTCGTACGACCGATGTCAACATTAAAGAGGGTTATGAATAATTTCTGCATTTAAATAGTTTCCATCTTATAGTTCTCATTATGCTGTGAGTCGGAGGGTTGCTGGTTCGAAACTAGTTGCTGGCTTAGTCGGTCACCATTTAAGTGGTTGATTGGCCAGATAATGTTTCAACTGAATACAACGCATAGGTACAACGGTGACCTGACTATGCGCACACGGTATACGACTTACAGGGGGTGCCGGTATTCTATGTCGAGTTATAAATTAATTAGGATCGATTATTACAATCAATTAAAGCTAAACCTTCCACAGCCCTTGGACATATCGAACAGAATCTGCCACCAGGTGAATATTGTGACGTTGAGTTCGAAATTTTGTGTAAAAGTTGATTGAAAGGAAATAACTGAATTGTGCGGGGAATAATTATTCGAAGTTTCATGTTATGTTTGAGGCCAAATGGAAGGCTGCCATCCTTTGTTAATGTTTGAATATCTCCACAGAAATCCCAAAGGAGCCAGAAATAGAGGAGACAGAAGCTGAAGCAAATATAAGTAAGTTGGATGGATATCATTCTTATGTGGGTGGGGGTGTGGGGTTCATGGCGCATACCCAGATCACCTCATGCTCACAGCCGGGCTGTTTGTAAAACCCTTTTTGTGGGAGTTGGGTGTTGCTTGGAAGGATGTTAGTTTATAGGATAGGATGTTCATGTTTATCCCCGTGGATGGAAAATCAAGTCTCATTACCACACAGGCAATCGTCGGATCACCTCGCGCCCACCGTCGGGTTACCGGAGCTATTGCAGTGTGTTGTATATGATAGACACGTTCCTTCAATTTGCTAGAACCCATTATTCCTCTGGGTTCAAGCCAATGTCCGTAAAAGTGCCTTGCCCATAAAGACACACCCGACTAGCTAGCGACCAGTTTCGAACCTGCAAAAGTTTTTAGGGAGGGAGATCTAAATAGGAATTTTGTAATGAATATTTTCATTTTCAGCCATTTGTCCGAAATATTGCATGGATATAATGTTTCTATTGGATGGTTCTGGTTCGATGAACACGTACGAGTTCAACGAAATGTTAAACTTCGTGACGAAAGTGGTTGATAGCTTTAACTTCACCACGACCCGTGTGGGGGTCATGCAATTCTCACACTGGTTCGATGAAAGGTTCGGACACTTGATGTTTGGAGTTTTGAGGATTTTCGTTGAACAGATATGTTGCAGTAGAGTTGGTGTGCTGACTGCTGTGGGTGGGATAACTTTGTTACTACACGGGCAATCGTCAGATCATCTCGCGCCCACTTTCGGGTTACTGGAGCTATCGCACTGTGTTGTGTATGATTCACACGTTTCTTTAATTTAGTAGAACCCATTAATCCGCTGGGTCCAGACAATGTTCGTAAAGTGCTTTGCCCAAGGACACAACCTTCAACTAGCGACCAGTTTCAAACCTGCAACCCTTCAGCTAAAAGGCGACGTACTAACCCACCAAGGAAACCAGTCGGATGTCACTTGTAGTTACAACCCCTCCCTCATACACAGATCAATATACGACCAGCCATACATGCAGAGTGATATCCAGCTTGGTATGTTTGCATCCAATATCCAGTTCAAGGTAAGTTGGATGGGGGGTGCGGACCACTATTAATTATGACATCACAGGTAGCATTATCAGCGATGCGTCACCATGGATACACGTCATTCACGGCGCACGCGATCCACAAAGCAATCTTCATCGATCTTGCTTCCTCCGATCGATTCACCGATCTCTGCACCAAGAAAGTCATCATCGTTGTTATTGATGGAAGGTGGGGGTTAGGGGGGTTGGGTGGGGAATTTAGAAGGGGGTTTGGGGGGTTTCAAGCGGTGCGTGAATAAGGGGTGTATGATTGAGACGTTCCTTCAATGTGGTAGAATCCATTGATCCACATTTCCAACCGATTAGCTTTGTGGGTTAGTACTTTGCCTTGATTCCGAAAGGTTGCAGGTTCGATACTAATCACTAGCTAGTCGGTTGTGTCCTTGGGCAAGTCATTTAACGGTTATTGCCTGAACCCAGTGGTTTACGGAATTCTACCAAATTAAAATAACGTTTGAATCATACATAACACACTGAAATAGCTCCGGTAACCCGACGGTGGGCGCGAGGTGATCTGCCGATTGCCAGTGTGTTAACCCCCTTGGTTTTCCCATTCACGGGAATAAACATGAATATTCTATCCTAGTTTAAAACAATGACCGCTAAGTTCCTTGCCTAAAGACCTTTACATTTGCAACTTTGCAACCAGCTATTTGTGTATTTCATTCAATATAAACCGACCTCCCCCATCAATTCCAACACACAAAGTGAGCGGGAGCGTTGCATC
>CH001580.1:74546-89774 GCA_000149265.1 Ciona savignyi | reverse complement strand
GAGGTAACATCTCGAACTTAAACAAATCGATATTATGATGTCATAATCATTCCAGATCTTCAACAATGGTAACGTCACGCGTCGGTACTCGGGTGACGTCGACCGCCCTGTGACGTATCAATCGACCCCGGGCGCGATCGTCGCGGTAACGTTCACCTCCGACAACTCGGTCCAACGACCTGGCTTCCGGTTTCGATTCTGGGCAGGTAACAATGGACGTTATTACGATGTTTATGTTTATCCCCATGGATGGGAAATCCACGGGGGTTACCACACAGGTAATCGTCAGATCACTTCGCGCCCATCGTCGGGTTACCGGAGCTATTTGGCCAGTGTGTTGTATATGATAGACACGTTCCTTCAATTTGGTAGAACCCATTAATTACGGCACAGGATCAGGGAAAGACGGCAAAACAAACAGTCGTTAAAACATGTCTTGGAAACATTGACAGAAATAATTAAATATAGCGGATGCGGCCGCCAAACCAAGGTGAGAATACGATAATATTTTCCACACATTTCCTTCAGAGCTCGGTGCATGCCACACCCCCAACTCGTGCCGAGCCCCGCCCACATATTATGACATCATCAACAACGACCTCCCATATAGAGCGGGATGTAGTTTCAGGGAGATGTACAACCGGAGGTGGATATGCTCGTCCCTGTTCTTCAACGACTTCCCGTATATTCACCCTGGTTCATGCAGGTGGGAATAACACGCCTACAATATTCTAACCCTTCCCCCCATAACCCCCATTCACCCAACTTTCACCCCCAGAACAAACATCCAACTCACCCACAAATGTCTTCAATACGTCGACGCATTCTGTGCTGTTGGCCGGATGAAAAACGCTGAGTCATTCTTTCCCGAACATCTTGTTGCGTCACAAAAGGTAAAATACCCCCTAACCAAACACAGAACCCCACCCCCCTAGCACTCACCCCCCCCCCCTCCACCCAGGTGATCGAGCAGACAATGGCCAACCTCACCAACATGTTCGTCCCCTCCCACGACACCTACTGCCTCCACCAGCAATCCCGAGTCGCCGAGCTGCTCCTCCATGTGCAGCAGACCACCAACATCATCATCTTCCTCGGGAAGACCAGGTTTCCTCCTCCCGTCTGCAACTTCACCTCCCTCAGGAGGAAGGAGGAGGATCTCTCTCGTCTCCGGAGCCAAGTCATCACCGCCAAAGATACTTTTACTTTTTGCAGGTGAGTGCCATAACCGACCCGTGTGAATCATATACAACACACTGCAATTCCCGGGGATAACGCCTGTCTCCCCCCACAACCCCCGCAGAGTATTCTCGGCTTACTTCACGACGCTCCGGTACGACTTGCTCAACGCGTGCGACTTCAACCTCCTCCCACCCCTCCCCTCACTCGATGAGGGATCACTCAACCTCCTGCATTACACCAAACAAATGTTCAAGTTGCTGCCGAGTTTGCTGCACGATTCAGTGCTTCCCAAGTGCACAAGTGAGTGAGGTTGTTGTGGCCGTTGATACTAATTCGTCCGACCGATGTTAACATTAAAGAGGGTTATGAATAAGTTCTGCATTCAAATAGTTTCCATCTTCTAGATCTTATTATGCAGTGAGTCGGAGGGTTGCTGGTTCGAAACTAGTTGCTGGCTTAGTCGGTCACCATTTAAGTGGTTGATTGGCCAGATAATGTTCCCACTGAATACAACGCATAGGTACAACGGTGACCTGACTATGCGCACACGGTATACGACTTACAGGGGGTGCCGGTATTCTATGTCGAGTTATAAATTAATTAGGATCGATTATTACAATCAATTAAAGCTAAACCTTCCACAGCCCTTGGACATATCGAACAGAATCTGCCACCAGGTGAATATTGTGACGTTGAGTTCGAAATTTTGTGTAAAAGTTGATTGAAAGGAAATAACTGAATTGTGTGGGGAATAATTATTCGGAGTTTCATGTTATGTTTGAGGCCAAATGGAAGGCTGCCATCCTTTGTTAATGTTTGAATATCTCCACAGAAATCACAAAGGATCCAGAAATAGAGGAGACAGAAGCTGAAGCAAATATAAGTAAGTTGGATGGATATCATTCTTATGTGGGTGGGGATGTGGGGTTCATGGCGCATACCCAGATCACCTCATGCTCACAGCCGGGCTGTTTGTAAAACCCTTTTTGTGGGAGTTGGGTGTTGCTTGGAAGGATGTTAGTTTATAGGATAGGATGTTCATGTTTATCCCCGTGGATGGAAAATCAAGTCTCATTACCACACAGGCAATCGTCGGATCACCTCGCGCCCACCGTCGGGTTACCGGAGCTATTGCAGTGTGTTGTATATGATAGACACGTTCCTTCAATTTGCTAGAACCCATTATTCCTCTGGGTTCAAGCCAATGTCCGTAAAAGTGCCTTGCCCATAAAGACACACCCGACTAGCTAGCGACCAGTTTCGAACCTGCAAAAGTTTTTAGGGAGGGAGATCTAAATAGGAATTTTGTAATGAATATTTTCATTTTCAGCCATTTGTCCGAAATATTGCATGGATATAATGTTTCTATTGGATGGTTCTGGTTCGATGAACACGTACGAGTTCAACGAAATGTTAAACTTCGTGACGAAAGTGGTTGATAGCTTTAACTTCACCACGACCCGTGTGGGGGTCATGCAATTCTCACACTGGTTCGATGAAAGGTTCGGACACTTGATGTTTGGAGTTTTGAGGATTTTCGTTGAACAGATATGTTGCAGTAGAGTTGGTGTGCTGACTGCTGTGGGTGGGATACTTGTTACTACACCGGGGGCAAACGCGTCAGATCATCTCGCGCCCACTTTCGGGTTACTGGAGCTATCGCACTGTGTTGTGTATGATTCACACGTTTCTTTAATTTAGTAGAACCCATTAATCCGCTGGGTCCAGACAATGTTCGTAAAGTGCTTTGCCCAAGGACACAACCTTCAACTAGCGACCAGTTTCAAACCTGCAACCCTTCAGCTAAAAGGCGACGTACTAACCCACCAAGGAAACCAGTCGGATGTCACTTGTAGTTACAACCCCTCCCTCATACACAGATCAATATACGACCAGCCATACATGCAGAGTGATATCCAGCTTGGTATGTTTGCATCCAATATCCAGTTCAAGGTAAGTTGGATGGGGGGTGCGGACCACTATTAATTATGACATCACAGGTAGCATTATCAGCGATGCGTCACCATGGATACACGTCATTCACGGCGCACGCGATCCACAAAGCAATCTTCATCGATCTTGCTTCCTCCGATCGATTCACCGATCTCTGCACCAAGAAAGTCATCATCGTTGTTATTGATGGAAGGTGGGGGTTAGGGGGGTTGGGTGGGGAATTTAGGAGGGGTTTGGGGGGTTTCAAGCGGTGCGTGAATAAGGGGTGTATGATTGAGACGTTCCTTCAATGTGGTAGAATCCATTGATCCACATTTCCAACCGATTAGCTTTGTGGGTTAGTACTTTGCCTTGATTCCGAAAGGTTGCAGGTTCGATACTAATCACTAGCTAGTCGGTTGTGTCTTGGGGCAAGTCATTTAACGGTTATTGCCTGAACCCAGTGGTTTACGGAATTCTACCAAATTAAAATAACGTTTGAATCATACATAACACACTGAAATAGCTCCGGTAACCCGACGGTGGGCGCGAAGGGTATCTGCCGATTGCCAGTGTGTTAACCCCCTTGGTTTTCCCATTCACGGGAATAAACATGAATATTCTATCCTAGTTTAAAACAATGACCGCTAAGTTCCTTGCCTAAGGACCTTTACATTTGCAACATTGCAACCAGCTATTTGTGTATTTCATTCAATATAAACCGACCTCCCCATCAATTCCAACACACAAAGTGAGCGGGAGCGTTGCATCCACAGATCGCTCGACCATTCCATGTTACTCACCAACGCCAACGCTGCTCGGGCACTAGGTGTCACTATGTACGCCGTGGGAGTTTCAAACTATTGGCGCCAGGAACTCCAGGTTTTTTAACTTCTGTAGTTTTTTGTCTAATTTTTGTAGAAAGTTTTGTTGCGTGTTTCATTGTATTTGCTCGATATGAGTTTGGATGGTGGAGGGTTCGATTCCCAACCCCGTCTTCCAGCATCCCAAGTGGACGCTGTTATTGGTTTCTTGCGTTTTTGGACTTTTGAAATATATATGTTATTTAAAACATAGTTGATTACAAATCAGGAAAAACGGCAAAACGACATTCTTGGCAGAAAGTGAGACTTTTTATTTATAAAGCAGAATTATTGCATAAAGGAGGCCGTAAATAGCAAGCATGGTATAATGTGGAAAATTAGTTGATTTCTAATTGTGGAGTTAAATCTATTATTTTGATCCTCTAAGCCCCCTATTCTACCCTCCTACCCCTAAAACCCCCCTTATTACCCCTTCCCCCGGAATAACCCCCCTTAACCCCCACCATGACCCCAGGTGATTGCAAATGGAGAGGTGGGTAAGAACGACCGGGTTTTCACCGCCCCCAATTTCGATCAACTCCATCGAGTTGCCCCACCCCTCACCCAACATATTTTATCGCTGACGTCATCAGGTATGACGTCATCAATGCATGTTTTGAAACTACCATATTACAGTATTCTTTTACCCGGCCTAACCATGCGGCCACACGACCATTCGATGTCAGAGGGAAATTACATTTTATTTCCGTGGTTAACGCCAGGGGCGTCATCGGGTTTTATTAATTTAAAGTAAGGTGTCAATCGTACACAACACACCGCAATAGCTCCGATAACAGACCAACCAGGCAACGACTTAACGAGGCGTAATTTGCTGGCATAATGAAACCAACAAGGAATTAAGCCCAAGCACACCTCACTCACTCATATGAGTTATATGAATACCCAACCTACGTCATTGGTGTGTTGACCTAACACCTGGTATCCTTTCCAGCTGACTCTGCGTGATTCATCCACCAAGCCCAACCACCCATCCACCCCCATATATATTTAGCAGCTTAGCGCACTCTAGCGGACATATATCGTCGCTGATCCACACAATGAAAGATGACCGCAACCACAACTGCAGCTAATTGTTTACGACTTTCCATCTGAATTATTACTTAGGGTTGGCCATGGATCTAATGCTGCGTGCGATGCATGTTTCTGTGTCAGTCGTCCATGTTTTATTCTGCGTGTTTCGTTGTCCATCGTCGTTTTATTTTTGTATTCAGTTGACCTTGCGAAGTCTGAATGTGATGTTGCGTGGAAGCTTCGTTGAAATGTCGGGTCGAGTTATTTCGCATCAACCACACTTGCCACAGTTGCTTTCAGTATCGTCAGGTTACCGGAGCTATTGCAGCATGTTGCATATAATAGACACGTTCCATCAATTTGGTAGAACCCATTAATCCGCTGGGTTCAGGAAATGTCCGTTAACTGCCTTGCCCAAGACACAACCGACTAGCTAGCAAATCGTTTTGTATCATCTAGCCGTGAAAAACTAAATCGGATTTTGTTACAAATTTGGTGCCTGACAAGAATTTCGAATTTGACTGACACTTCCAAATAAGGTTGCATAATAGAATGAAGATGATGCAAATTATAACATATTTATGGCCGTTTTGCGTATTGTTTGTGACATCATCGATCATGTGATCATAGAGAACTAATATATAGAGGGGACACTCGGTGTAACTGAAGACGATGTTTTTTAAAATGCAGAAGATTTGTATAATTATATATGGAGTAAGTTTCAGATATTATTAATTTTTAATCAATAAATTTTTTAAAATTAATTAAATATGCCTGATTTATAACTACATATATCTATTGTTAGAAATGGCAACATTCAGACGCGTCACGCTTGGTGTACATTTGATCATGTGATCAAAACAAGAAACAAACAGGGTTGCCATTTGGCCTTTTTCACGGCCAAATATCAGAAATTTGGCCGTACCAAAATCGTCCTGGACGCAAAAAAAATAGTTTGGCCGTGCGGAAAAATCTGGCCGAATTTGGCCGTATAAGCATATTGTCAAGTTTTTAGCCGAAGCGTCATATTATTTTTACGCTAAAGTAGAAAAAAGGCAAAAAGAGAGACAGAAATGGAAATAAATGAATATCAACTGTCTCATTCACGAATCACAAAGCTGATTATGACGTTTTAAAATAAAATAATAACGGTATGCATTCCAATATAGTAGTTGAACGGGTTTAACAAATCTGGAGGGAATTAAAATTATACAATTTTTCACCAAATAAAGAGTTAAATAGCCCAATTGGCTAAATTAAATAGTTTATTTTGCACTTGATACAAATTGGCCGAATTTTGGCCGTAAAGCAAAAACAGTTTGGCCGTAAAGCGTACTTTGCGTCTGGCAACCCTGACATCAAACGCAAAATGCTCGATGTTCCGGAGAGCTGGGTGTCAATCTGTTGCGTAATAAAGGGATTACCCAAATCACTGGGGCATGCAATTGAAACTCAGTATTTGTGTTGACGTTATAAAGGGACATGTTAAATCACTCAAACTTTGTACTTGCAAGTCGCAATATATTTGTAGACCCGATTAAACCAGAGAAAATTAAAGAGATTTCCATTTATTCATGTTTAGTCGAACAAGCAAAACACAAATAGTTTTGATATTTAATTAAAAAACATACCTGTGGCCAAGGCATTCAAAATTAATGGATCTTTTGCTATAATCCAATTACATAGGCACTATTATGAACTGTTCAATAAAAAGCCTAAACTGAATCGCAAATACCCGTCAAAAAACGTTTTAAAAACATGTAAATAAAAGTATTTTAAAATTTTTAAATAAGACATGATTTAAGTTTATGAACCCCTTTCAACTTTACAACTGAACCCCTTTCAACTGAACCCCTACAACTAAACCCCTTACAACTGAACCCTTTTACAACTGAACCCCTTTACAACTGAACCCCTTACAACTGAACCCCTACAACTGAACCCCTTACAACTGCACCCTTTTACAACTGAACCCCTTTACAACTGAACCCCTTTTAACTGAACCCCTTTACAACTAGAACCCCTTTCAATTGAACCCCTTTACCACTGAACCCCTTTCAACTGAACCCCTTTCAACTAAACCCTTTTACAACTGAACACCTTTTAACTAACCCCTTTACAACTGAACCCATTTTACCTGAACCCCTTTACCACTGAACCCCTTTCAACTGAACCCCTTTCAACTGAACCCCTTACAACTGAACCCCTTACAACTGAACCCCTTACAACTGAACCCTTTTACAACTGAACCCCTTTACAACTGAACCCCTTACAACTGAACCCCTACAACTGAACCCCTTTCAACTGAACCCCTTTCAACTGAACCCCTACAACTGAACCCCTTTTACAACTGGAACCCCTATACAACTGAACCCCTTTACAACTGAACCCCTTTCAACTGAACCCCTAACAACTGAACCCTTTTACAACTGAACCCCTTTACAACTGAACCCCTATACAACTGAACCCCTTTACAACTGAACCCCTATACAACTGAACCCCTTTCAACTGAACCCCTTACAACTGAACCCTTTTACAACTGAACCCCTTTACAACTGAACCCCTTTCAACTGAACCCCTTACAACTGAACCCTTTTACAACTGAACCCCTTTACAACTGAACCCCTTTACAACTGAACCCCTATACAACTGAACCCCTTTACAACTGAACCCCTTTACAACTGAACCCCTTTCAACTGAACCCCTTTCAACTGAACCCCTTTCAACTGAACCCCTTACAACTGAAATCCCTTTATTACGCAACAGATTGACACCCAGCTCTCCGGAACATCGAGCATCTTGTACATCAAACTGAGGCTACAGCTGATCGACATTTGTGACGTCACTGAGTCGCTTGTCGGAACTCCTGGTGTGTTGTGCGTAATTTTTTTAAATCTTTTTTTTTCTTTTTTAGGCCGATTCTCTTCTTTTCAAACTGTATATCGGCAAAGATGATTTTAAAACCGCATCTCCTTGATCAATATCCAGAAAATTCACAAATTAAAGGGTTCCTCTAAATACTACGGGATCGCTTGATTCATTTAGATTGCTATGGGAAAGTAATTCTCACCCTGTCCCAAACACTAATCTCAACCCCAGAACTAACTTTAACCCCAACCCTAACATTAATATTATAGCTTTTGTAATTACGAAGTATAGTAAGCGATCCTGTAGTATTTAGAGGTAGGCTACCGCAAATTTAATACCGGTATTATATCAATACCAATGCACAATAACCCCATGGTTGACTGATTGGGTTAGGATTGGTGTTCAGGTAGAGATTAGCGTTAGGGTTGGGGTTCAGGCTTAGAGTTAGTTTTCACGCAAATACTGTGTGCAGTGCATAGACTAAGCACACCACTGAATAGCCAGCATTTGGTTTAGCACCCATCACATTTCGAAATGTTTTAAAATCTTCATACAGAAGCGCGCTAGATATATACCGGTAGATATAATCCACAATACACCATGTTTTTCCACAAGTTACTTGTCGTTTCGCATGAACAACTCTCTCCTAGGAAAAAAATTACCCATAATACATCAGGAGTTCCGACAAGCGACTCAGTGACGTCACAAATGTCGATCAGCTGTAGCCTCAGTTTGATGTACATTAAGTGCTTACCCCAAAATTAATGTATGACTACGGGAATTGTTGTCAATTATTCTTACTAGCTCTTGTAATTTTGTGGTCTCGCGCTTTTTAAAAGCTGATTGCTTGTAGTTGGCTGACCGGGGCGTTAGCTGAGCTTGTTTAGCCGGCTGCCTTACGGTCTCAGGCGAGCTGCGCAGCGGAAAGTCTATAAATTCACTCTCCACAGATCGCCTACAAATAATTATTGTAGCCACGATTTGTAAATTCTAGATCTCAAACTCGCAGTCTAACTTTTTCTTCACTTTAGTTATATTCTGCGTATCATTCAATATGCGGTTTATTTGCGACTCAAGTTACTTAGTACGTCATTCAGCATGACGCCAGTTGTATAGTCTAAGGTACATTATACAGCATGACGCAAGTTATCTCAAGTACGTTATTGTAGGTTCTAATTTTTTTAGGTTATTTAAATTTCCAGAATATATAGGGAATTTACAAGGTGCGAAAAGTTTTTGTGCCAGACGTTTCACATCTGCACGTTTGACTAACTGTTGGGAATTGGGTGAAAAAACTATGTTAATGATTTAATCGGCAAAAATACAAAGGCCCGTACAAGGTGATAATTACGTACAAAGTAATAAAACGTGAGAGTCGGTAAACTTGAAACGCAAAAAAACGACGTTAAAACACAAAATATTTTAGACATAAATTAAAACAAATATATATATACTATACGAAATGCTACAATTTAAATATATAATTGGTATTTACGTAGGCTAACAGTATTCATAAGATATAGGCTTAGAACCCATCTTTAAAATCGCAACACACTGCAATAGCTCCGGTAACCCGACGATTGGCCCGTATGGAAAGTACGTCAATTTTCACCGAGATCTCGAATGTGCACATGCCAAATATTTAAGTGTGCAGTGTGCAAACGTCCAAGAGTGCACACTTCAGGTGTGCACACAATCTCCTTTTTATTACTGTTATGTAAAAATTTTAAACAAACGTATTATTCTATTCTAAATCTATCGTGTCCATCAGCTAACATATCTATCTAAGTAACAAAAACGTACTGACAGTAAATTACCCGAGGTCCAGAGGTAGGTTTACAGGTTTGTTGAAAATTATACGATGTTTATACTGCCAGCTAACGAGCATGTGTGAAATGACCCAAGTGTGCAAAGTCGCAGGGAAAAAAACTCGAGTGTGCAGCTGCCGTACTTTCCATACTGGACGATGGACGCGAGGTAATCTGACGATTGCCCGTGTGTTAACCCCCTTGGTTTTCCCATTCACGGGGATAAAGATGAATATCCTATCCAAGTTTGATATTTGGTTTGTTTACTCATAGACCAATTGAATTCTGCTTGCAATTATAAAACACACTTTTATAAATTCTTATAAAATAAAGGAGTCTGCTTGCATATACTCTTCAAAAATATATCAATTGAGTAAAATCAAAATGTGTCTTACGAAATGGTTGTGTTTAACATGTGATTGACTTTCTCTAGTTTTATTCAGACTTCTTAGTGATTTTTGTCCTGTGATAATGGCTGCAAATCACTTGAATGAGAAAGAATATAGAAGCGATCACGAGGTCGGTTTACTTGACAATGTAAACAGTTTACGTGAAGAAAGGATACTTTGTGATGTCATATTCAATGCGGAAGGTGGAGAAGTATCAGCTCACAGAAGTATTCTTGCCGCGTTTTCCGAATATTACAGAGCCATGGTAACATCCAAGTGCAAAGAAGGCTGTACAGATGATGGTGTCAAAGTTGTTGGAATTACAGCTCTGATACTTAACCTGATCATAAGCTTCATTTACACTGCAAAGATCACAATCAACAGTGAAACGGTTTATCAACTGTACGAGGCGGCCGATATGTTGCAAATCAAATATGTGAAAGATTATTGTGTTGGCTTTCTTAAAGACACACTTGAAGTTGGGAACTGTTTAATCGTTCGGGCATTTGCACAAATGTACAATATTCCTGAGTTGGTGACACATTGTAACAATTTCTTCTTAGACAACTTAGAGTTGGTTTCAAATGGACTGGACTTCAAAGAATTAAATCCGGATGAAACTGAAGCTCTTATTAGAATGACAAAGACATCGGATTCTTCAAGTGAAGAGATGATTTTCAGAAGCATCATGAATTGGGTTAAACACGATCTTGAAAATCGACAACAATTCTTTGAACGCTTGTTTCAACTGATTGACATCAAGAAATTACCAACTTCCTTCCTTAAAATGATTAAAAAAACTGAGTGGACTTGGATGAGAAAATATGAAACTTTTGTTGATGCGATTGTGTCTGAATTGATCAATCGTAATGAAAACCAACCAGTAGAGGGAGCTATAGCAATAAAGGTTGAATCTCAATTCCTGGTTGTGGGTGATGTTGTTGCAAGCAAACTTGTCAGTATTTACGATGTTGTTGGGAAACATTGGAGAAATATTGTGTCAACCTTGGAGGGAAGATGGGGTTCAACCAGTGTGAAGATAAACAACCATGTTTATACGGCTGGTGGATATCCTGCCACAGATTCTGTTGAGCGGTTGGACTTGGATCAAATTAATGCTGGTTGGCACAAGGTGGCATCTATGAATGAGAAACGATTGTTCGCAGCATCTGCTGTGTTGAATGATCAAATGTTTACTGTGGGAGGTTGGAATGTTGGTGATTATTTATCATCGGCCGAAGTTTACAACCCAGTGTTGGATACATGGACTAATATTGCTTCAATGGAAACTGAACGAGATGGTCATGCTCTTGTTTCATATAATGGTCGTTTATATGCGTTTGGTGGAAATAATGGGAATTATTTAAATTCAATGGAAAGTTTGGATCCAAGAATGAGGAAATGGCAAAAGTTAACTTCTATGAAAGGGAACAGAGGTAGACTGTGTGGTGTTGTTTGCAATGGTGAGATTTACGCCATTGGTGGTGAAGGACTTGATACGGTCGAACGATACAATTTTCGAACCAATTCCTGGACATCGGCCAGAAGATTGAACTACGAGCGATATAATGCTTCCGCTTGCGTTGTGAATGGAAAGATATATGTCATTGGAGGTGTAGGTGATGAATCCAGCACCTCAGTGGAGGTTTATGATCCAACAATCGATGAATGGAAGATTGAAACCAACATGGAGATACAAAGACTTGGTTCATCAGTTGTAGCTTTGTAAGCGATATCTACAACCAAGCCACCAAGATTACATTGAAAATAACATTTAGTAAAACTTACATGATTTGATATTTCCTGAACATAATTCTGATTTGGGACAAAATCACCCCAAAATGTTGTAGTACACATTACTCCAATGAAATGTATAAGTAGTGTATTTATTCATATCATTTCAGACTTATACAGTTATGTGGATTCCAATTTAAATATGTTACATGTTAACAACTATATACGCCGTACGAATCACATGGTACCCTGATGGCTTTATTTTATAATATTTTTACCTATTTATGCTTTGTATATAATACACTGTGATTTCCATTGAAATTGTGCTTTATATATAAAAACTGTAATTTCAGCCAAAATTATGCTTTTGTAACGCTAATATTATGGCCCTGTCAATTTCTTTATCGTCCCCTAACTCATTTGTATTACGTCATTTGGTATTCACTGAACCATATCGTTGCGTGGATTTCGGTCACCAAATTGAATTGTGAATACACTTTTGGGGTACACGCGATAGCGTTAAGAGGTAGTCGATTTGAAGTTGCTGCATTGGCGATCCTGCCAGGACCCGACCAATTGATATGGACCAACAGACGCGTTTAATGGCAGTCGAATTATCAGCGCGTACATAGAAAATAGAAAACACGAAGTTAAAGAACGAGGTGACTGATCTTTGCAGTTTGGTGACAAATTTACGAAATTTTCGCCTGAGAGTCTTGGAAGAACGAGTTGGTAAAAGTGATTGTGCTTCATCGCCTAAGCGATTCGATGACGTGGCAATGAGGAAAAAACTATCACCAGGTGTCTATAATGGTCGTACCAGCGGGACTCAGTACAAGCTGCATTTTCACCTTGTAAACAGTTTGGATCGGCAGTTAGAGGCAGTAAACACCTCTAAAGCGCGAAGCTTATTTCACGCCGCTACGAAGATGCCCCGGGAGACGTACGATCAATTTTCAATGCGCCTACGTCGTCTAGTCAAGGACGGCCACCCAAAGTCACCTGCGGAATGTACTGAAGGCTACCTGGTAGAACAATTTGTGCCGGAGTTGGTGATGTTTCAATTCGAAGAAATCTGGCGGTAAATTTGCCCGGTACACTGATGGAAGCTGTGGATTCTGCCGGACGTATTATTGCGTACGATGCAGCTCCTAGATTACACAATGATTCTATGTTATCTGAAAGGCAATGCGGTCATGAAGATGAGTATAAAACGCCCAGTATGCGTTGTTTGCGGTGAACGCGGACATTGGAGACGAGAGAGCCCGCACAACCGAAGCTCAGTGCCAGCAGCCCAAACCCGACATGGACATTTAAACGGACGATAACTAGCGTGGAGGCCAACGCGCCAGTGGTTCTAGCGACGGCTACGCCACCAAGTTTTTGTCACATGTTTTGTTTATGACTGGAAACTACCGGTACGTTTTCTTGTGGTTAGTGGTTCGTACTGCTCCATTTGTTCAATCAATTAAATAAACCGCATTTATAACAACCTGATTTTAGTATGCTGAGCACGGCAAATGGTGGGGTAATACGTACCTACGGGAGAGTTCAGCTCACTCTGGATTTTGGTGTCATCCAACGCGAGAGAGTTGTACTAAATGCTGACATCGGAACACCAAAAGCAATTTTAGGTTTCGATTTGTTGAGAGAGGAATCTAGTGTTCTGGACTTTAGCTCCTTAACCATCGGGTCCCGAATTATTAGATTGACCTCTAGCATGGTAACTAACAAAGGTATTAAAAATATTGAACTGAGTCCTACCGAAGCCATCTTACCCGAACATATGAAATGCCTGTTGACGTCGACTTTAAAAGAAGACGAAAAGGAGACTGCTACAAACCTATTGCTGGAGTTCCAAGACGTCTTTGCCGATGATAAAGGCACACTTGGTCGAACATCAGTGCTCCGCCATTCGATGGACACTGGCGATGCTCGTCCGATTAAACAACCACCACGGCGTTTATCATGGGTCAAACAGCAGCAGGCAGAGGTGGAGATTCAAAAGATGCTAGACGTGAAAATTATGGAACCTTGTAATGGACCGTGGGCCTCGCCTATCGTGATGGTTCAAAAGAAGGACGGTTCCCATCGGTTTTGTGTGGATTATAGGAAGCTTAATGGCGTCACCAAAAAGGCTGCTTATTCATTGCCTCGTATAGAGGATATTTTGGACTCATTCGGTGGGAGCAGCTACTTTAGCACGTTAGACCTGGCCAGTGGTTACTGGCAGTTAGAAATGGACGAGGCTGACAAGCAGAAGACGGCATTTTCTATACCGGGAAAGGGATTGTATCAATTCAACGTTATGAGTTTTGGATTGACCAATGCTCCATCAACTTTTGAACGATTAATGGAACGGGTACTTCGAGGTATGCTATGGAAAATTTGTTTAGTTTATGTTGATGACGTAGTGGCGTTTTCAAAAGATTTCTCTTCTATGATAAGTAACCTCGGACAAATACTTCTACGTTTACGACAAGCCGGACTCAAATTTAAACCAAATAAATGTTCTGTATTTAGCAGAGAAACCAAATTTCTAGGCCACGTGGTGAACAAGCATGGAGTTCGATGTGATCCCGAAAAGACGTCGGCAGTACAAGACTGGAATGTTCCCCGCAATGTGAAGGAGGTGCGTAGCTTCTTAGGATTCGCCTCCTACTACAGAAGGTTCATAAAAGAGTTCGCTAGCAAGGCTGAACCGTTAACTGCACTGACCCGAAAAAATGTTGTTTTTGACTGGACAACGCGCTGTCAAGTAGCATTTGATTCACTGAAGACCGACCTCACCAGCCCCCCGTGCTATCTTACCCTATCCCAGGAAAGAGGTTTGTATTAAATACCGACGCGAGTGGCACGGGTCTTGGAGGTGTTTTGTCACAAGTCATCGAAGGCAGAGAGCAGGTGGTGGCTTATGCAAGTATTTTTTTTTGACTTTTTTTTTTTATTGGCGCTATATTATTACCACAAAAAAGGTATATTGGAAAGCAAAACAATGAAATAAAGAATAGCAACAAAGAGATTAAATAGAGCTCCACTTTTTAAAATGGAGGTTTGTCTTATTGTTTTTTTTGGCTATTATAAATTCGGATATACGTACGTATTCAATATCTCGTATAAATAAGTTTAGTAATGGTTTAGTCTTCTGTTATTCTGCATTTATAAATATAAAATCGGGCACACAAAAGCATACAATTTATAAGATCATGGTTGTCTACACCAAAAAAGCAATTTTGCGGGGATAAACTCAGGGGCTTTCGCAATTTAACACATATCCAGTTTTCAACTTCAGTCCAAAACGACATCACAGCGGAACAAAAGTAAAATACATGGGGAAGGGTTTCGGGTTCGCTTTTGCAAAAGGTACACAAGCTTGAGTCTTTTATTCCCAATTTAACTAAAAGACTATTTGTTACAATA
>CH001580.1:61315-74446 GCA_000149265.1 Ciona savignyi | reverse complement strand
CATGGCGCATACCCAGATCACCTCATGCTCACAGCCGGGCTGTTTGTAAAACCCTTTTTGTGGGAGTTGGGTGTTGCTTGGAAGGATGTTAGTTTATAGGATAGGATGTTCATGTTTATCCCCGTGGATGGAAAATCAAGTCTCATTACCACACAGGCAATCGTCGGATCACCTCGCGCCCACCGTCGGGTTACCGGAGCTATTGCAGTGTGTTGTATATGATAGACACGTTCCTTCAATTTGCTAGAACCCATTATTCCTCTGGGTTCAAGCCAATGTCCGTAAAAGTGCCTTGCCCATAAAGACACACCCGACTAGCTAGCGACCAGTTTCGAACCTGCAAAAGTTTTTAGGGAGGGAGATCTAAATAGGAATTTTGTAATGAATATTTTCATTTTCAGCCATTTGTCCGAAATATTGCATGGATATAATGTTTCTATTGGATGGTTCTGGTTCGATGAACACGTACGAGTTCAACGAAATGTTAAACTTCGTGACGAAAGTGGTTGATAGCTTTAACTTCACCACGACCCGTGTGGGGGTCATGCAATTCTCACACTGGTTCGATGAAAGGTTCGGACACTTGATGTTTGGAGTTTTGAGGATTTTCGTTGAACAGATATGTTGCAGTAGAGTTGGTGTGCTGACTGCTGTGGGTGGGATAACTTTGTTACTACACGGGGCAATCGTCAGATCATCTCGCGCCCACTTTCGGGTTACTGGAGCTATTGCAGTGTGTTGTGTATGATTGACACGTTCCTTCAATTTGCTAGAACCCATTATTCCTCTGGGTTCAAGCCAATGTCCGTAAAAGTGCCTTGCCCATAAAGACACACCCGACTAGCTAGCGACCAGTTTCGAACCTGCAAAAGTTTTTAGGGAGGGAGATCTAAATAGGAATTTTGTAATGAATATTTTCATTTTCAGCCATTTGTCCGAAATATTGCATGGATATAATGTTTCTATTGGATGGTTCTGGTTCGATGAACACGTACGAGTTCAACGAAATGTTAAACTTCGTGACGAAAGTGGTTGATAGCTTTAACTTCACCACGACCCGTGTGGGGGTCATGCAATTCTCACACTGGTTCGATGAAAGGTTCGGACATTTGATGTTTGGAGTTTTGAGGATTTTCGTTGAACAGATATGTTGCAGTAAAGTTGGTGTGCTGACTGCTGTGGGTGGGATAACTTTGTTGCCACACGAGTAATTGTCAGATCACCTCGCGACCACTGTCGGGTTACCTTGTAGTTACAACCCCTCCCTCATACACAGATCAATATACGACCAGCCATACATGCAGAGTGATATCCAGCTTGGTATGTTTGCATCCAATATCCAGTTCAAGGTAAGTTGGATGGGGGGTGCGGACCACTATCAATTATGACATCACAGGTAGTATTATCAGCGATGCGTCACCATGGATACACGTCATTCACGGCGCACGCGATCCACAAAGCAATCTTCATCGATCTTGCTTCCTCCGATCGATTCACCGATCTCTGCACCAAGAAAGTCATCATCGTTGTTATTGATGGAAGGTGGGGGTTAGGGGGGGGTTGGGTGGGGGAATTTAGAATGAATTAGTTTGGGGGTAAATTAGGGGTGTATGATTGAGACGTTCCTTCAATGTGGTAGAATCCACCAATCCACATTTCCAACCGATTAGCTTGATGGGTTAGTACAAGACCAACAGCCGAAGGGTTGCTGGGTTTCGACACTGGTCGCTAGCTAGTCGGTTGTGTCCTTGGGAAAGGCACTTAACAGATATCTCCTGAACCCAGTAGATTATTGGGTTCTACCAAATTGAAGGAACATGTGAATCATACATGACACACTGCAATAGCTCCGGTAACCCGACGATGAGCGCGAGGTGATCTGACGATTTCCCGTGTGTTAACCTCCTTGGTTTTCCCATTTAAGGGGATAAACATGAATATCCTAATTCAGACAATGGCCGTTAAGTTCTTGCCTAAGGACTAGTACATTGCAACCAGCTATTTGTGTATTTCATTCAATATAAACCGACCTCCCCCATCAATTCCAACACACAAAGTGAGCGGGAGCGTTGCATCCACAGATCGCTCGACCATTCCATGTTACTCACCAACGCCAACGCTGCTCGGGCACTAGGTGTCACTATGTACGCCGTGGGAGTTTCAAACTATTGGCGCCAGGAACTCCAGGTTTTTGTTGTTTGTTTATTGTGAAGTTTAATAACCACTATACCTACCTAATTAACATGAATATTGATGTGTTTTAACGACTGTAGTTTTGCCGTCTTTTTTGTCTATTTTTTTGAAAAAAGTATTGTTGCGTGTTTCATTGTATTTGCTCGATATGAGTTTGGATGGTGGAGGGTTCGATTCCCAACCCCGTCTTCCAGCATCCCAAGTGGACGCTGTTATTGGTTTCTTACGTTTTTGGTCGTTCAACATATGTCTTTTAAAAAATATTTTATTATAAAGCAGGAAAACGGCAAAACAACATTCTTGGCAGAAAGTCAGACTTTGCGTTTATAAAACAGAATTATTGCATAAGGAGGCCGTAATTAGCAAGCATGATATAATGTGGGAAATTAGTTGATTTCTAATTGTGGCGTTAAATCAATCAATTAATCAATCTTGGAAATAATGTGTGACTTGGCGAAGTATTTTGATCCTCTTAGCCCCCTATCCTATCTCATACACCCCTGAAACCCCCCTTTATTACCCCTTCCCCCGGAATAACCCCCCAATAACCCCCACCATGACCCCAGGTGATTGCAAATGGAGAGGTGGGTAAGAACGACCGGGTTTTCACCGCCCCCAATTTCGATCAACTCCATCGAGTTGCCCCACCCCTCACCCAACATATTTTATCGCTGACGTCATCAGGTATGACGTCATCAATGCATGTTTTGAAACTACCATATTACAGTATTCTTTTACCCGGCCTAACCATGCGGCCACACGACCATTCGATGTCAGAGAGGAAATTACATTTTATTTCCGTGGTTAACGCCAGGGGCGTCATCGGGTTTTATTAATTTAAAGTAAGGTGTCAATCGTACACAACACACCGCAATAGCTCCGATAACAGACCAACCAGGCAACGACTTAACGAGGCGTAATTTGCTGGCATAATAAAACCAACAAGGAATTAAGCCCAAGCACACCTCACTCACTCATATGAGTTATATGAATACCCAACCTACGTCATTGGTGTGTTGACCTAACACCTGATATCCTTTCCAGCTGACTCTGCGTGATTCATCCACCAAGCCCAACCACCCATCCACCCCCATATATATTTAGCAGCTTAGCGCACTCTAGCGGACATATATCGTCGCTGATCCACACAATGAAAGATGACCGCAACCACAACTGCAGCTAATTGTTTACGACTTTCCATCTGAATTATTACTTAGGGTTGGCCATGGATCTAATGCTGCGTGCGATGCATGTTTCTGTGTCAGTCGTCCATGTTTTATTCTGCGTGTTTCGTTGTCCATCGTCGTTTTATTTTTGTATTCAGTTGACCTTGCGAAGTCTGAATGTGATGTTGCGTGGAAGCTTCGTTGAAATGTCGGGTCGAGTTATTTCGCATCAACCACACTTGCCACAGTTGCTTTCAGTATCGTCAGGTTACCGGAGCTATTGTAGTGTGTTGCATATAATAGACACGTTCCATCAATTTGGTAGAACCCATTAATCCGCTGGGTTCAGGAAATGTCCGTTAACTGCCTTGCCCAAGACACAACCGACTAGCTAGCAAATCGTTTTGTATCATCTAGCCGTGAAAAACTAAATCGGATTTTGTTACAAATTTGGTGCCTGACAAGAATTTCGAATTTGACTGACACTTTCAAATAAGGTTGCATAATAGAATGAAGATGATGCAAATTATAACATATTTATGGCCGTTTTGCGTATTGTTTGTGACATCATCGATCATGTGATCATAGAGAACTAATATATAGAGGGGACACTCGGTGTAACTGAAGACGATGTTTTTTAAAATGCAGAAGATTTGTATAATTATATATGGAGTAAGTTTCAGATATTATTAATTTTTAATCAATAAATTTTTTAAAATTAATTAAATATGCCTGATTTATAACTACATATATCTATTGTTAGAAATGGCAACATTCAGACGCGTCACGCTTGGTGTACATTTGATCATGTGATCAAAACAAGAAACAAACAGGGTTGCCATTTGGCCTTTTTCACGGCCAAATATCAGAAATTTGGCCGTACCAAAATCGTCCTGGACGCAAAAAAAATAGTTTGGCCGTGCGGAAAAATCTGGCCGAATTTGGCCGTATAAGCATATTGTCAAGTTTTTAGCCGAAGCGTCATATTATTTTTACGCTAAAGTAGAAAAAAGGCAAAAAGAGAGACAGAAATGGAAATAAATGAATATCAACTGTCTCATTCACGAATCACAAAGCTGATTATGACGTTTTAAAATAAAATAATAACGGTATGCATTCCAATATAGTAGTTGAACGGGGTTTAACAAATCTGGAGGGAATTAAAATTATACAATTTTTCACCAAATAAAGAGTTAAATAGCCCAATTGGCTAAATTAAATAGTTTATTTTGCACTTGATACAAATTGGCCGAATTTTGGCCGTAAAGCAAAAACAGTTTGGCCGTAAAGCGTACTTTGCGTCTGGCAACCCTGACATCAAACGCAAAATGCTCGATGTTCCGGAGAGCTGGGTGTCAATCTGTTGCGTAATAAAGGGATTACCCAAATCACTGGGGCATGCAATTGAAACTCAGTATTTGTGTTGACGTTATAAAGGGACATGTTAAATCACTCAAACTTTGTACTTGCAAGTCGCAATATATTTGTAGACCCGATTAAACCAGAGAAAATTAAAGAGATTTCCATTTATTCATGTTTAGTCGAACAAGCAAAACACAAATAGTTTTGATATTTAATTAAAAAACATAGGCCTACCTGTGGCCAAGGCATTCAAAATTAATGGATCTTTTGCTATAATCCAATTACATAGGCACTATTATGAACTGTTCAATAAAAAGCCTAAACTGAATCGCAAATACCCGTCAAAAAACGTTTTAAAAACATGTAAATAAAAGTATTTTAAAATTTTTAAATAAGACATGATTTAAGTTTATGAACCCCTTTCAACTTTACAACTGAACCCCTTTCAACTGAACCCCTACAACTAAACCCCTTACAACTGAACCCTTTTACAACTGAACCCCTTTACAACTGAACCCCTTACAACTGAACCCCTACAACTGAACCCCTTACAACTGCACCCTTTTACAACTGAACCCCTTTACAACTGAACCCCTTTTAACTGAACCCCTTTACAACTGAACCCCTTTCAATTGAACCCCTTTACCACTGAACCCCTTTCAACTAAACCCTTTTACAACTGAACACCTTTTAACTAACCCCTTTACAACTGAACCCATTTTACCTGAACCCCTTTACCACTGAACCCCTTTCAACTGAACCCCTTTCAACTGAACCCCTTACAACTGAACCCCTTACAACTGAACCCCTTACAACTGAACCCTTTTACAACTGAACCCCTTTACAACTGAACCCCTTACAACTGAACCCCTACAACTGAACCCCTTTCAACTGAACCCCTTTCAACTGAACCCCTACAACTGAACCCTTTTACAACTGAACCCCTATACAACTGAACCCCTTTACAACTGATACCCCTTTCAACTGAACCCCTTACAACTGAACCCTTTTACAACTGAACCCCTTTACAACTGAACCCCTATACAACTGAACCCCTTTACAACTGAACCCCTATACAACTGAACCCCTTTCAACTGAACCCCTTACAACTGAACCCTTTTACAACTGAACCCCTTTACAACTGAACCCCTTTCAACTGAACCCCTTACAACTGAACCCTTTTACAACTGAACCCCTTTACAACTGAACCCCTTTACAACTGAACCCCTATACAACTGAACCCCTTTACAACTGAACCCCTTTACAACTGAACCCCTTTCAACTGAACCCCTTTCAACTGAACCCCTTTCAACTGAACCCCTTACAACTGAAATCCCTTTATTACGCAACAGATTGACACCCAGCTCTCCGGAACATCGAGCATCTTGTACATCAAACTGAGGCTACAGCTGATCGACATTTGTGACGTCACTGAGTCGCTTGTCGGAACTCCTGGTGTGTTGTGCGTAATTTTTTTAAATCTTTTTTTTCTTTTTTAGGCCGATTCTCTTCTTTTCAAACTGTATATCGGCAAAGATGATTTTAAAACCGCATCTCCTTGATCAATATCCAGAAAATTCACAAATTAAAGGGTTCCTCTAAATACTACGGGATCGCTTGATTCATTTAGATTGCTATGGAAAGTAATTCTCACCCTGTCCCAAACACTAATCTCAACCCCAGAACTAACTTTAACCCCAACCCTAACATTAATATTATAGCTTTTGTAATTACGAAGTATAGTAAGCGATCCTGTAGTATTTAGAGGTAGGCTACCGCAAATTTAATACCGGTATTATATCAATACCAATGCACAATAACCCCATGGTTGACTGATTGGGTTAGGATTGGTGTTCAGGTAGAGATTAGCGTTAGGGTTGGGGTTCAGGCTTAGAGTTAGTTTTCACGCAAATACTGTGTGCAGTGCATAGACTAAGCACACCACTGAATAGCCAGCATTTGGTTTAGCACCCATCACATTTCGAAATGTTTTAAAATCTTCATACAGAAGCGCGCTAGATATATACCGGTAGATATAATCCACAATACACCATGTGTTTCCACAAGTTACTTGTCGTTTCGCATGAACAACTCTCTCCTAGGAAAAAAATTACCCATAATACATCAGGAGTTCCGACAAGCGACTCAGTGACGTCACAAATGTCGATCAGCTGTAGCCTCAGTTTGATGTACATTAAGTGCTTACCCAAAATCAATGTATTACTACGGGAATTGTTGTCAATTATTCTTACTAGCTCTTGTAATTTTGTGGTCTCGCGCTTTTTAAAAGCTGATTGCTTGTAGTTGGCTGACCGGGGCGTTAGCTGAGCTTGTTTAGCCGGCTGCCTTACGGTCTCAGGCGAGCTGCGCAGCGAAAAGTCTATAAATTCACTCTCCACAGATCGCCTACAAATAATTATTGTAGCCACGATTTGTAAATTCTAGATCTCAAACTCGCAGTCTAACTTTTTCTTCACTTTAGTTATATTCTGCGTATCATTCAATATGCGGTTTATTTGCGACTCAAGTTACTTAGTACGTCATTCAGCATGACGCCAGTTGTATAGTCTAAGGTACATTATACAGCATGACGCAAGTTATCTCAAGTACGTTATTGTAGGTTCTAATTTTTTTAGGTTATTTAAATTTCCAGAATATATAGGGAATTTACAAGGTGCGAAAAGTTTTTGTGCCAGACGTTTCACATCTGCACGTTTGACTAACTGTTGGGAATTGGGTGAAAAAACTATGTTAATGATTTAATCGGCAAAAATACAAAGGCCCGTACAAGGTGATAATTACGTACAAAGTAATAAAACGTGAGAGTCGGTAAACTTGAAACGCAAAAAAACGACGTTAAAACACAAAATATTTTAGACATAAATTAAAACAAATATATATATACTATACGAAATGCTACAATTTAAATATATAATTGGTATTTACGTAGGCTAACAGTATTCATAAGATATAGGCTTAGAACCCATCTTTAAAATCGCAACACACTGCAATAGCTCCGGTAACCCGACGATTGGCCCGTATGGAAAGTACGTCAATTTTCACCGAGATCTCGAATGTGCACATGCCAAATATTTAAGTGTGCAGTGTGCAAACGTCCAAGAGTGCACACTTCAGGTGTGCACACAATCTCCTTTTTATTACTGTTATGTAAAAATTTTAAACAAACGTATTATTCTATTCTAAATCTATCGTGTCCATCAGCTAACATATCTATCTAAGTAACAAAAACGTACTGACAGTAAATTACCCGAGGTCCAGAGGTAGGTTTACAGGTTTGTTGAAAATTATACGATGTTTATACTGCCAGCTCACGAGCATGTGTGAAATGACTCAAGTGTGCAAAGTCGCAGGGAAAAAAACTCGAGTGTGCAGCTGCCGTACTTTCCATACTGGACGATGGACGCGAGGTAATCTGACGATTGCCCGTGTGTTAACCCCCTTGGTTTTCCCATTCACGGGGATAAAGATGAATATCCTATCCAAGTTTGATATTTGGTTTGTTTACTCATAGACCAATTGAATTCTGCTTGCAATTATAAAACACACTTTTATAAATTCTTATAAAATAAAGGAGTCTGCTTGCATATATCTTCAAAAATATATAATTGAGTAAAATCAAAATGTGTCTTACAAATGGTTGTGTTTAACATGTGATTGACTTTCTCTAGTTTTATTCAGACTTCTTAGTGATTTTTGTCCTGTGATAATGGCTGCAAATAACTTGAATGAGAAAGAATATAGAAGCGATCACGAGGTCGGTTTACTTGACAATGTAAACAGTTTACGTGAAGAAAGGATACTTTGTGATGTCATATTCAATGCGGAAGGTGGAGAAGTATCAGCTCACAGAAGTATTCTTGCCGCGTTTTCCGAATATTACAGAGCCATGTTCACATCCAAGTGCAAAGAAGGCTGTACAGATGATGGTGTCAAAGTTGTTGGAATTACAGCTCTGATACTTAACCTGATCATAAGCTTCATTTACACTGCAAAGATCACAATCAACAGTGAAACGGTTTATCAACTGTACGAGGCGGCCGATATGTTGCAAATCAAATATGTGAAAGATTATTGTGTTGGCTTTCTTAAAGACACACTTGAAGTTGGGAACTGTTTAATCGTTCGGGCCTTTGCACAAATGTACAATATTCCTGAGTTGGTGACACATTGTAACAATTTCTTCTTAGACAACTTAGAGTTGGTTTCAAATGGACTGGACTTCAAAGAATTAAATCCGGATGAAACTGAAGCTCTTATTAGAATGACAAAGACATCGGATTCTTCAAGTGAAGAGATGATTTTCAGAAGCATCATGAATTGGGTTAAACACGATCTTGAAAATCGACAACAATTCTTTGAACGCTTGTTTCAACTGATTGACATCAAGAAATTACCAACTTCCTTCCTTAAAATGATTAAAAAAACTGAGTGGACTTGGATGAGAAAATATGAAACTTTTGTTGATGCGATTGTGTCTGAATTGATCAATCGTAATGAAAACCAACCAGTAGAGGGAGCTA
The DNA here is from genome assembly GCA_000149265.1 of Ciona savignyi. Lineage (NCBI taxonomy): Eukaryota > Metazoa > Chordata > Ascidiacea > Phlebobranchia > Cionidae > Ciona > Ciona savignyi. The sequence goes on along the minus strand of CH001580.1, from coordinate 65,184 downwards.
TAGCAATAAAGGTTGAATCTCAATTCCTGGTTGTGGGTGATGTTGTTGCAAGCAAACTTGTCAGTATTTACGATGTTGTTGGGAAACATTGGAGAAATATTGTGTCAACCTTGGAGGGAAGATGGGGTTCAACCAGTGTGAAGATAAACAACCATGTTTATACGGCTGGTGGATATCCTGCCACAGATTCTGTTGAGCGGTTGGACTTGGATCAAATTAATGCTGGTTGGCACAAGGTGGCATCTATGAATGAGAATCGATTGTTCGCAGCATCTGCTGTGTTGAATGATCAAATGTTTACTGTGGGAGGTTGGAATGTTGGTGATTATTTATCATCGGCCGAAGTTTACAACCCAGTGTTGGATACATGGACTAATATTGCTTCAATGGAAACTGAACGAGATGGTCATGCTCTTGTTTCATATAATGGTCGTTTATATGCGTTTGGTGGAAATAATGGGAATTATTTAAATTCAATGGAAAGTTTGGATCCAAGAATGAGGAAATGGCAAAAGTTAACTTCTATGAAAGGGAACAGAGGTAGACTGTGTGGTGTTGTTTGCAATGGTGAGATTTACGCCATTGGTGGTGAAGGACTTGATACGGTCGAACGATACAATTTTCGAACCAATTCCTGGACATCGGCCAGAAGAATGAACTACAAGCGACATGGTGCTTCCGCTTGCGTTGTGAATGGGAAGATATATGTCGTTGGAGGTGTAGGTGATGAATCCAGCACCTCAGTGGAGGTTTATGATCCAACAATCGATGAATGGAAGATTGAAACCAACATGGAGATACAAAGACTTGGTTCATCAGTTGTAGCTTTGTAAGCGATATCTACAACCAAGCCACCAAGATTACATTGAAAATTACATTTAGTAAAACTTACATGATTTGATATTTCCTGAACATAATTCTGATTTGGGACAAAATCACCCAAAATGTTGTAGTACACATTACTCCAATGAAATGTATAAGTAGTGTATTTATTCATATCATTTCAGACTTATACAGTTATGTGGATTACCATTTAAATATGTTACATGTTAACAACTATATACGCCGTACATCACATGGTACCCTGATGGCTTTATTTTATAATATTTTTACCTATTTATGCTTTGTATATAATACACTGTGATTTCCATTGAAATTGTGCTTTATATATAAAAACTGTAATTTCAGCCAAAATTATGCTTTTGTAACGCTAATATTATGGCCCTGTCAATTTCTTTATCGTCCCCTAACTCATTTGTATTACGTCATTTGGTATTCACTGAACCATATCGTTGCGTGGATTTCGGTCACCAAATTGAATTGTGAATACACTTTTGGGGTACACGCGATAGCGTTAAGAGGTAGTCGATTTGAAGTTGCTGCATTGGCGATCCTGCCAGGACCCGACAATTGATATGGACCAACAGACGCGTTTAATGGCAGTCGAATTATCAGCGCGTACATAGAAAATAGAAAACACGAAGTTAAAGAACGAGGTGACTGATCTTTGCAGTTCGGTGACAAATTTACGAAATTTTCGCCTGAGAGTCTTGGAAGAACGAGTTGGTAAAAGTGATTGTGCTTCATCGCCTAAGCGATTCGATGACGTGGCAATGAGGAAAAAACTATCACCAGGTGTCTATAATGGTCGTACCAGCGGGACTCAGTACAAGCTGCATTTTCACCTTGTAAACAGTTTGGATCGGCAGTTAGAGGCAGTAAACACCTCTAAAGCGCGAAGCTTATTTCACGCCGCTACGAAGATGCCCCGGGAGACGTACGATCAATTTTCAATGCGCCTACGTCGTCTAGTCAAGGACGGCCACCCAAAGTCACCTGCGGAATGTACTGAAGGCTACCTGGTAGAACAATTCGTTGCCGGAGTCGGTGATGTTTCAATTTGAAGAAATCTGGCGGTAAATTTGCCCGGTACACTGATGGAAGCTGTGGATTCTGCCGGACGTATTATTGCGTACGATGCAGCTCCTAGATTACACAATGATTCTATGTTATCTGAAAGGCAATGCGGTCATGAAGATGAGTATAAAACGCCAGTATGCGTTGTATGTGGTGAACGCGGACATTGGAAACGAGAGTGCCCGCACAACCGAAGCTCAGTGCCAGCAGCCCAAACCCGACATGGACATTTAAACGGACGATAACTAGCGTGGAGGCCAACGCGCCAGTGGTTCTAGCGACGGCTACGCCACCAAGTTTTTGTCACATGTTTTGTTTATGACTGGAAACTACCGGTACGTTTTCTTGTGGTTAGTGGTTCGTACTGCTCCATTTGTTCAATCAATTAAATAAACCGCATTTATAACAACCTGATTTTAGTATGCTGAGCACGGCAAATGGTGGGGTGATACGTACCTACGGGAGAGTTCGGCTCACGCTACATTTGGTGTCATCCAACGCGAGAGAGCTGTACTAATTGCTGACATCGGAACACCAAAAGCAATTTTAGGTTTGATTTGTTGAGAGAGGAAGCAAGTGTTCTGGACTTCAGCTCCTTAACCTTAACCATGGGGTCCTGAATTATTAGATTGACCTCTAGCATGGTAACTGATAAAGGCACTAAAAATGGTGAACAGATTCATAACCAAGCCATCTTACCCGAACATTTGAAATGCCTCGAAATGCCTGTTGACGTCGACTTTATAAGAAGACGAAAAGGAGACTGAATGTTGTTTTTGACACCGCGCTGTCAAGTAACATTTGATTCTCTGAAGACCGACCTCATCGAAGGCAGAAAGCAGGTGGTGGCTTATGCGAGTCGCACCTTATCCGCCATCAAAAGGCATTATTGCGCCACCTATCGTGAGTTACTAGCGGTAGTTCATTGTCCGGCCCGTTGGTCTAGCGGCTAAGTGCGTCGCCTTTCAATCGAAAGGTTGCAGATGCGAAACTGGTCGCTAGCTAGTCGGTGTCCTTGGGCAAGGCACTTAACGGAAATTGCCTGAACCCAGCGGATTAATGGGTTCTACTAAATTGAAGGAACGTGTGAATCATACATAACACAATGCAATAGCTTCGGTAACCCGACGGTGGGCGCGTGGTGATCTGACGATTACGTGTGTGTTAACCCCCAATACGGAGATAAACATTGAATATCCTATCCTGGAGAATACGTAACGCGTGGGGAAAGGGTGGTGCTGCAGACGATTCGATGTGGGCAGTACGATCTCTTATATTGAATATTTAACTTTCGGACTTGCCGACGAACATTCACGCCAAAATGACAAGAGATTTCCCCGGACAGACTTTGGTGGCAACTTCTTTCTCTTGATATTATATATTTCCGTTGACGTCTTGGTGTAATCGGGTGATTTCCTTTAACAAATGATAGAACTTCTTTGCTTGTTGTTAGACCGAAGATACTTCAGGCAGTTTTTTCCTAAAAAGGTTTTGTTAGGCGTCAATTTCCTTAAAGCGGTGTCTTCTCTAAATCAAGCTTGGGTCACACTTTTCTCAGTAGGTTGCGCGTTCAAATCACGTCGTGCGCAACAATACAGCACCACTTGCGTTTATAAAACAGAATTATTGCATAAGGAGGCCGTAAATAGCAAGCATGGAATAATGTGGAAAATTATTTGATTTCTAAATGTGGCGTTAAATCAATTAATCAATCTTGGAAATATATTGTGACGCATCGAAGATATTTTGATCCTTTCTCAGCCCCCTATCCTACCCCCCTACCCCTGAAACCTCCCTTTCTGCAATAATTATTTGATGGTTTTCGTTTTCTTACTTTTCTCTTTCAATTGTTGGGGATGGGCGCCGTGGTGCAGTGGACAAAAATTAAAATTAATTTAATAAGTTCTAACAAGTTACGCAGGCTGCTATTTTAACCACCCGATAAGATATTC
>CH001580.1:3277-14347 GCA_000149265.1 Ciona savignyi | reverse complement strand
ACCTCATGTCCACAGTCAAGTTGTTGGAGCTATTACAGTGTGTGGATGGTTGGTTCATTTATATCCTCGGGGGGAGAAGCCAGGCTTTATCCACGGGTATCGTAAGACACCTCATGTCCACAGTCGAGTTGCTGAAGCTATTACAGTGTGTGGATGGTCGATGCATTTATATCCTCGTGGATGGGAAGCCAGGCTTTACCCACGGGTATCGTAAGACACCTCATGTCCACAGTCAAGTTGTTGGAGCTATTACAGTGTGTGGATGGTTGGTTCATTTATATCCTCGTGAGTGGGAAGCCAGGCTTTATCCCCGGGTATCGTAAGACACCTCATGTCCACAGTCGAGTTGCTGGAGCTATTACAGTGTGTGGATGGTTGGTTCATTTATATCCTCGTGGATGGGAAGCCAGGCTTTATCCATGGGTATCGTAAGACACCTCATGTCCACAGTCAAGTTGTTGGAGCTATTACAGTGTGTGGATGGTTGGTTCATTTATATCCTCGTGGGTGGGAAGCCAGGCTTTATCCACGGGTATCGTAAGACACCTCATGTCCACAGTCGATTTGCTGGAGCTATTATAGTGTGTGGATGGTTGGTATATTTATATCCTCGTGGGTGGGAAGCCAGGCTTTATTCACGGGTATCGTAAGACAGCTCATACCCACAGTCGAGTTGCTGGAGCTATTACAGTGTGTGGGTGGTTGGTTCATTTATATCCTCGTGGGTGGGAAGCCAGGCTTTATCCACGGGTATCGTGAGACACCTCATGCCCACAGTCGAGTTGATGGAGCTGTTAATGTGTGTGGATGGTTGGTTCATTTATATCCTCGTGGGTGGGAAGCCAGGCTTTATCCACGGGTATCGTAAGACACCTCATGTCCACAGTCGATTTGCTGGAGCTATTATAGTGTGTGGATGGTTGGTATATTTATATCCTCGTGGGTGGGAAGCCAGGCTTTATTCACGGGTATCGTAAGACACCTCATGCTCACAGTCGAGTTGTTGGAGCTATTACAGTGTGTAGGATGGTTGGTTCATTTATATCCTCGTGGGTGGGAAGCCAGGCTTTATCCACGGGTATCGTGAGACACCTCATGCCCACAGTTGAGTTGCTGGAGCTGTTACTGTGTGTAGATGGTTAATAGATGTAGTTTCTAGTTCACTTTAAGAGTGTACCAGTAGCGTTAATTATTGGAAATTGATTTTCTTTTGAACATTCCAAAATTGATTACACATCAATCACACACAGGATAGATACACAGCCAATTAATTAAAAGTATAAAACTCGATATTTTCCATTACTTCGTTTGACGTGACATCTGTGGGCTCTACAGTGACATCTGGTGGTAGATTGTTACTTTCTTCATTTATGGTTTCATTGTCACTAGGTGGAACTGCATCACCATTCACCTGCTGTGATGATAGATTTTGATGGGTTAGCTCTGAAAGGTTGGCGCAACAACATATACCATATATCTGTATTAAAACTGTCTTAGCAACAAGCCCATTGTCGTTTCGAATTCTGATGGTAAGAACCTTCAAGCATTTTGTTACCATATGGCATATTTATCCGGCCCGTTGGTCTAGCGGTTAAGTGCATCGCCTTTCAATCGAAAGGTTGCAGGTGCGAAACTGATCGTTAGCTAGTTGGCTGTGTCCTTGGGCAAGGCACTTAACGGACATTGCCTGAACCCAGCGGATTAATGGGTTCTACCAAATTAAAGGAACGTTGTCTATAATATACAACACACTGCAATAGCTCCGGTAACCCGACGGTGGGCGCGAGGTAATCTGACGATTGCCTGTGTGGTAACCTCCTTGGTTTTTCCATTCACGGAGATAAACATGAATATCTGATCCTATCCTTATCAAAGCATGCTGACATTTTCTTTTACAGTGCTAGAGAAACATTTATTGCCTGCTTTACATCAAGAAAATGCAATATACCTGATATTCTGTGTATAAACTTGCTTTTTCGCATTAAAGAAATGAACAAATTAAAAAAAATACATAGAAAATAAGTTTTAAACAATGAGTAGTCTGAATTAAAAACAGATTTTACCTCACTCGTTGGGAGTATGTCTCCATTTTCTTTAGGGAGATCAGCCATAACTTACAACTAAAAGATAAAACATACACTATGAATATTAATTCACCAAGTTCTGCCAAAATTGCCACATAATTTACCGGTAGCAGTTGCTTTCGAGATTAAATTAAAAAGCAACGGGCCATTTATATTAAACTACACTACACAATGTATTACTTGCAAAAATATATTATTTTAAAGTTTAAAATTTGTAAAAATAGATAAAAAAATGTTAAATTTGCTAAAAACCGATTGAAAAGCATTCAAATCCGAAATAGCTTACCTCAGTTTCAAAACAAACCCAGTACCGCCCGTTGGTGGGTGAACGCTTCTTTACTTGAGGGCGCCAATGACAATCCAAGATGGCGGAGACGCGATAATTTTACCCACAGTTCTAAAGTTCAAAGGTTATTCTTTTCTCTTCTTTATGACGTAAAATCACGTGACCAATGGTTTTTTAAATAAAAAAATCGCGGCAGAAAAAAATATTTAAAAAACACAAATTTTCAAAGCTGGATGGTAGTGACTTCGAAACTGAGTTTATTTATAGATTTTTATTTTTTAGCATGCGAGCTGATGGGTTAAGATACTCATCACTGTAAAGTTGGTTAGCTGTTCTGTTAGCGCGTAATACCGTCAACCGAAGGGTAAAACGATCGAAACCAGGCAATACTTTGTCTGCTTGTGTAAAGCACTTAACGGACATCACCTGAACCAAGTTATTTAATGGTTTGTACTAAAACTATAGTAATTTCCAAATACCAGGCAACGCACTTTAAGTATCGGTCGAATAGCTTGGTGGGTAGAGCGTCGCTTTTTACTATATGAGTCCAAGGGTTACAGGTTTCAAACTGGTTTGTGGCGAGTCGTCGGTCGCTAGTTGTCGGGACATTGCCTGAACCCAGCGGATTAATGGGTTCTACCAAATTGAAGGAACGTGTCTATCATACACAACACACTTCAATAGCTCCGGTAACCCGACGGTGGGCGCGAGGTGATCTGACGATTGCCCATGTGTTAACCCCCATTGTGTTTTTTTTCACCTAAGAGGGTAAACATAAATATATATATATATATATCGATTAGGTGTTTCTTCTTTTTCCCTTTGCATGGTTAAGTGGAGATTCCTGGGAAAAGGGCCATAGCAGGATGGGTAGTGGAAACCTTCATGTATGATCGGTATTAAATCCTTCATGTATTTATACCGGTTTTGAGTGACCGATTGTTTCATATACGTGGCAATATAGTGTTCTACGATAAGTTGTTTTTTAGAATAATTTGTTTTATAATGGCGGGCTTTAAGGGAAAACATTTTTTTTAATTTTATTTTATACTTTTTATTTTTTCATTTTTTGCAAATTGTTCATCTTAGATTTTCGATATCTATTCTTAATTTTGGAAATTTCCCGTAATAGCTTGGTGTATATAAAGTCAGTTTGTCTTTTTTTAAGCTTATTTTATTTTTCTACAAATTTGCCTACAACTTGAAGTAAATGATTCTTACAAGTCCCGAAATATCGACCGTCAAACATAATCGGCGCCGAAAACTTGCAAAACGTCAGCCATGCTTCTATTCTTGGGTTTGTCGAATATTCCCTGGCTCTTTTACCCACGTTTACCACTTTAGATCCAAACCATATTAGATAACACCTCAAAAAGATTTGACCCGTTTGGACATTTCCCTTCTTTTTATATAAAGCGTAAATGTGACTGATCACTAGTTTTATTATAAACTTGAATTTCTGGGGATTTTCCGGTGAAGTATTAAAGATAAATATGAGGAATAGGCATGTTTATTAGTGTTTAGATTCCATGTCTATTTATTTTGGGTTTGAGTTTTTGAACTTCATATTCAGATCAATGTTATCGAAAAAAATAATTTCGACAAATTGGCTTAAATGCAAGAATGTCGTCATCTTTATATTATCCAGTCGGTTGTGTCCTTGGGCAAGCCGCTTAACGGGCATTGCGCAAACCCAGCGGAATAACAGTTTCTACTAAATTGAAGGAACGTGTGAATCATATACAACACACTGCAATACCTCCGGTAACCCGACGATGGGCGCGAGGTGATCTGACGATTGCCCGTGTGTTAACTCCCTTGGTTTTCCCATTCACGGGGATAAACATGAATATCCTATCTATTTTGTGGAATTTCCTATCCTATGGGTTATTTTAATAAAAGTGTTTGCCTCCAAGAGAAAATTCTGAAATGTTCGTCACAACCATCACAACCCACGCAGATTGTACTATTTTTCCAAGTAATGCCAGGAATTCAAAACTTTTGTTGAAACTACATCAGTTCCTTCGGGCTCGATGATGAATGCTTAGTTCGGTGTGCGCCGGTTAGAAATCATAGACAATTGCGTCTGTCCTTGTTTATTTCAGGTATTTTGAACGTTCGATGATTTATTGTTTTGTCTTGTAGTGTTTTGGGGCATTTTTTACAATTTTATTTAGTCAAAGGAGAACACCTGCTTTGCTAAGGTAACAGAAACGTCGGTTTGCAAGATTAAGTAAAACACATTTGTAGGGATCCTTATTTTATAACTCATTTGTTGAATATGCAGCTGCAAACTACAGGTTACTTTGTGTTTATTGTATTCTTGGTCAGGTTTTGATAAATGGGGGCTGTACTGGGTGTTGCTTTGGAGGCTTTAGTGGTGGGAGGGGAGATAGCTGCCGGGACAAGCCTGGCTGAGGGGGCGTTTGCAGCCGCTGAGGCAGCTTTTGGGACGGCAGTGGAAGCTGGAGCAGGAATGGGGGTCGCTGACGCAATGGGAGCAGCGTTGGTGGGGGTGGGTGAGGCAGGGGGGCTGGAGGGAGCTGTATTTTTGAAGAGGAAACGGCGCTGGTGGCTGAAGATTTTGCGTTGGGGGGTGTGGATCTCAGTTATTTGGGGGAGTTGCCGGAAGTAATCGACGAAAATCTTCTGGTAGAAAATAAAGAAATCATTGCGGAGGTCGCGGGGGAATGAGTGAGGAAGTCAATTCTGTTCTGACTCAACTGATAAAGGGAGCAAGAGAATTCGTTACAAGGATGTGGGAATTAATACGGGGATTCGTGAGTCGGACGTTGGAGGAAGTCGGTTCATTCGTCTCCTCCTTGTGGTGGTCGGTTCAATCCCTAGTCTCTGCGGTATCGAATGCTGTGCGGGGGGTTTCCCCTGCGGTGTTGGAGGCTGTGACGCGGATTGCGTCATTGGTGTGGGGAGGAGTGACGAAGATTGCTTCGATGATGTGGAAGGTGGTGGCCGTCGTTGCTGCCTTCGTCGCCCGTGCAGTGGTGACTGGAGGTTCGGTGTTGGTTCATATAGCAGCTGCTGTTATGGGGATTCTGGTCGGGTTCGTCATCTCCTGGTGGAAGAAGGAAGATAAACATGGTCCCGAGAAGCGGAGGGAAATACGCGAAAAAGCGATGCCAAAGTTGTATGCCGTCACACAAGCTATTATCCACGGCAAATCAAAGAAGATGTGATGTGATCCAAGCAATTGATGTACGGAGTGATGGGGGAAATATCTAACAAACCTACTGAGCTACCAATTGTACATGCGTGTTTAGCTGTATCATATCTATTAGAACACTTAACCTGGTAAACATTAATATACTGTGCGAGTATAACCTATTATGATCCTCTATTCCTATTGCAACAAATTGTGATTAACGGTAGTGTAAGCCCTTGTAAGCATAAAACAACCAAATGTCATTCCTGGAAGTTATTTAATATGAATAAACCGAATGTTCAAGATAGATATCATTTTTTAATGAGCCAAGCCTCTAACCTATGCTGGGATCGCTTTATATAGGAATCGGTCTCGTTAATCGCTCGGTCGTCTATTGAAGCACGAAGCAGCATAATGGGCAACACTAAAAGTAGGGAAAGCGGGAAGGAGGAAAACTGCTCACTAAAATTATGAAAACTAATTATAACCCTGCCGTAAACACTAATCTCAACCCTTACTTCAACCCTATGTTTAACACTAACACTAATGTCATAATCCTCATTTTAGTGTTACATAGTGGGCAGTTTCCCTCATTTAAGTTTTCCCCTCATAATATCACACGGACATTGCGGTTTGGTATGGAGGGTGGAATCGGGGAAACCAAGGGTTCTAAAACACGGGTAAATGTCACACCGTCGGGTTACCGGAGCTATTGCAGTGTGTTGTGTATGATTCACACATTCCTTTAGTAATTAGTTGAACCCGTTAATCCACTGGGTTCAGGCAATGTCCGTTAAGTACCTTGCCCAATAACACAACCGACTAGCTAGCGACCAGTTCCGGCTGAAAGGCGACGCACTAACCCACCAAGCTATTCGGTTACCTCCAGAACACCTCCATCCCAATGACGTCACAAGCTTATATTATGACATGATTATGACAAACACTTATTGACAAAATAAACATTTTATTTTTAGTTTACCAGCGACAATCTCAAAGTTTATTGCATGTTAAGTTAGGAGGCTATAATCGTCATAGAAGGCTGGCGACTCGATCTCATTAAGGCTGTCACTACTGTGCGTTGTGTCGTACTTTGGGGCATCGTTCTCTGTATGAAGATTTGTGATAATTTAAGGATATTCTCACTAAAGCTCGATACGTGACAAATGTTTTCATGTTTATCCCCATGAATGGGGAAACCTAGGGAGTTAACACACGGGCAATCGTCAGATCACCTCGCGCCTATCGTCGGGTTACCGGAGCTATTGCAGTGTGTTGTATATGATAGACACGTTCCTTTGATTTAAGGAAACCAAACTCGAACAGATAGCTGGATTGGTTGAGCATGAGGATAATATCCGACAGGTTGTGGGTTTGATATCCACCCTCACCACTTTCTTTGTGGCCAATTTACTTAACACGGTTGGCCAGTAGAAATGTGTACAATACAATTTAACAACTCGGCTGTGAGTATCAGATGATTTCCATGGATATTATCAACCATCGGAAATACTTATCAACTTAAACCAATCATGTTACCTTCAATGTTGCCACTGGGTATGGTAGGGGCTTTCCCAGCATAGATACCACTTTTATGATCTGAATGAAATATTGGGATATATTATTGATATTTATGTTATTTATTGCATGAATCCACATTGTTTAACCCAGTGGTATCTAATGTGTCGTCCAACTTGAGAGTCATGTCTGATTATCCACACACTGTAATAGCTACAGCAACTCGACTGTGGGCATGAGGTGTCTTACGATACCCGTGGATAAAACCTGGCTTTCCATCCACGGGGATATAAATGAACCAATCATCCACACACTGTAATGGCTCCAGCAACTCGACTGTGGGCATGAGGTGTCTTACGATACACGTGAATAAAGCCTGGCTTCCCACCCACGAGGATATAAATGAACCAACCATCCACACAATGTAATAGCACCAGCAACTCGACTGCGGACATGAGGTGTCCACCATAGAAACAACAAACCTGCATATCGATGATCGAATCCATTCGTCTCAGGGGTTCGGACTTCTACAGTGGGGAAAGCCCCTTTCAAGCTGTGGGATAAATTGAAAGAATTTGTTGAAATATTTCCATGTTCATCCAAGCATTTTTTTCTTTATATTTTTAAATTTTTTTTAAAACATTAAATTTAATAAATGATGCTAAAATCATTCTCGACCACAAACCTGTCCATTCCGTTATAAACATCAGCTGTGATGTCATCAGTTGTGATGTCATCAGTTGTGATGTCATCAGTTGTGATGTCATCAGCAAACTCTTCGCTTTCTTTTCCTCTCTCTGTCAAGCAAAAGCTTTTAGGAGGTTTGCTACAAGATATTCATCTTTATCCCCGTGAATGGGAAAACCAAGAGGGTTAACACACAGGCAATCGTCAGATCACCTCGCGCCCATCGTCGGGTTACCGGAGCTATTGAAGTGTGTTGTGTATGATAGACACGTTCCTTCAATTTGGTAGAACCCATTAATCCGCTGGGTTCAGGCAATGTCACTTGTCCAAGGACACAATCGACTAGCTAGCGACCAGTTTCGAATCTGCCTTCAACAAACAAGCACCACACTAACCCACAAGTTGATCGTTGCACCCCACACCATATACGTGGGTTGCGGGGGGTTGGAGAAGCAAGGTGTGGGTTCACCAAGAATGGGGGTGGTTTGGGGACCATCCATGGTACTGCTATTAAACTGTGCGGAACAAATTACAGCGGATCCAGTGGATCCAACATTAAATCCACCATATACAACACTGAAATAGCTCGACTGTGGGCACGAGGTAACACAGCAAGCTTAGAGGTTTACAATTGCTCTTTCAACTATAATCATTATTACAGCATATACAACACCTATGACATCACAATCACCTCTACTTCCAGGAATGTCAGTAAGATTTCTATGATTCGACAATCTTCCCCCCTTTCCCATCCGATCGACAACCATAGAAATCTTCTTCTTCAACTGGGGAGGAAATAAAATCAAGGGGGGTTAAATAGATTGCAACCAGGTATATTTGATATTTAAATTGTAAGTTTTTAAGCAAAGTTAGATTAGGAATTGTGGGAACTTCTTCCAAGAGAATTTTCCAAACACATGCAGTAATTCAGTTGCAGTTAATTCTCGACTATTTTGAAGAACTTTACCTTTGTTTTTTAATTGAGAGCCATATCCTACATGCTTTTGCAGCATAAATTTTAATTGTTTCAATCATACACAACATACTGCAATAGCTCTGGTAACCCGACGGTGGGCATGAGGTGACTTGACGATTGCCCGTGTGTTAACCTCCTTGGTTTTTCCCAATCCATGAGGATAAACATGATTATTAGAAATATTTTCCTATTCAATTACCTACACACAAAATAAACATTTGAATCATAGATTGCTATATATAACTAACATTGTATAATCCCATTCATGAGAATTAACAGATAATGCATTGCACAATGAGGCCCACCCACCCCAACCACTCGTACCTTCTTTGTACTTTCTGGGAACTTGAGGTCGTTGGTGGTTGCCGAGTTATCTCTGTTCCCCAACAACTTCAATAGTGATGTCATAGACACCTCAACCATTTCTTCCCACCCCTGTGTGATGTCATAATCAAGAAAAGAAAAATAAGTAAATTTAGTTTTACGCGTGAAAGTCAAGTTTGTCAACTCATCTATGAAAATCATGTTTTATAATTGCATCACATCAATTACATGGAGATCTGATACAATATATGCAGTATTTTGCCAAATCCTTCCAATTGAAATGCTGAATAGTGTTATATCAGCTTTAAGATATTTGACCATGTAATTATACCACCCATGTATTATGATATGTAGTTTAACACAAACTCTTTAAAGAAAATTAAATTTCCAAATGCTTCAAATAGGGGGTTTGAACATGAAAGTTAGTGTCCTAGACCATTTTGGTTAATTTGCTTAATATAATCTGTTTAAACAAATATTCCACTTTTAAACCCTGTAAGCCTCTAGTATGGTAATGTTAGTGATTATCTTTAAACAGTTGGTGGTAAACTGCACATTTCAATGTATGGATGGGTTGTATAATTATATGAGCATTTATCTTAAAGCTGATATAGCATGTTTCAATTCGAGTTCTTCGGTAAAATACTTGATTTGGTTATAATAAAATACTATATATATTGCTATATATATCCATTTGTCTAGACCAGGGGTCGGCAACCTTAACTGATATTTCACTAAATAATTTACTGGCAAAACCGCAAAACTATTTTCGCCATAAACAATGTGAAAATACACTAAATAATCCTTTTTTAATCTTTTTAACTACACACAAATATTTAAAGAATTTAATACATTTATGTGTAGTTGTTCAGCCAAATAAGATAGCAATGCAACTGACGGGGACGTTTGGCCCAGTGTGGGTGTGTGCGCAGCAGAACGCCGATCGCATGAGGTGAGCATCGGTGGGGGGGAGGTGGTGGTGGAGGGTGGTGAGTAGGACGAGCAACATTGACGCGCTACTCAGCATGTTCGATACCACCCGCATCCGTTCGTGGTGCTCCGATATCGCATCCGCGAGTGATAGGAGCTGGTGGGATGGTTGTTGGGATTTGTTGGGGCACTTAGCATACTGCCTGAACCCAGCGGATTATTGGGTTCTACTAAATTAAAGAAAAGTATCTATCATACACAACACACTGTAATAGCTCTGGTAACCCAACGGTGGGCGTGAGGTGATCTGACGATTGCCCGAGTGTTAACCCCCTTGGTTTATCATTAACTGGGATAAGCATGAAGATCATATCCTATCCATAGTTTTAGTTATCCACAATATTACAGCAGATACACAGATAAGCGCTAACCAGATGCTGCAAAATAAATGTTAAATATCATATTCACTCATTCAAGGAGTTGTATATTCCCGATGCTGAAGTGTGATAGGAATACCTGGGCGTGGGTGCCATCCAACAAAGTATCCAGGCAGTTTAGCGGGGAAGGCGTTTTATCTTTGAACCGCGTTAACAAACGACGTTGGATTGCTCTATATTGTTGGGCCCGTTGCTCCAATCCAAACATCAACTGTTCGTTGCCGATTCGAAGCTGTAACAACAAATAGTGATTTCACAAGGTCCTCTATGATGGGGGTTGAATCTAATCCAGCATAGTATAGGTTATTCATATTTTATACTCGCATAAGTGGAGCACAAGGGAACTGGACAGCGAGCACGAGGGAACTGGACAGCGAGCACGAGGGAACTAGACAGCGAGCACGAGGGAACTAGACAGCGAGCACGAGGGAACTAGACAGCGAGCATGAGGGAACTCGACAGCGAGCACGAGAGGGAACTAGACAGCGAGCATGAAGGAACTAGACAGCGAGCACGAGGTAACTAGACAGCGAGCACGAGGGAACTAGACATCGAGCACGAGGGAACTAGACAGCGAGCATGAGGGAACTCGACAGCGAGCACGAGGGAACTAGACATCGAGCACGAGGGAACTAGACAGCGAGCACAAGGGAACTAGACAGCGAGCA
>CH001582.1:90364-112155 GCA_000149265.1 Ciona savignyi | reverse complement strand
CCCGTATTTTATACATTTCCCTCCATAAGATATATATAAAGCATTTCCCGTATTTTACACATTTCCCTTCATAAGATATATAGCATATCGCGTATTTTACACATTTCCCTCCATAAGATATATAGCATGTCGCGTATTTTACACATTTCTCTCCATAAGATATATATAGCATATCCCGTATTTTACCCTTCCCTTCATAAGGTATATAGCCTTTCCCGTATTTTATACATTTCCCTCCATAAGGTATATATAAAGCATATCGCGTATTTTACACATTTCCCTCCATAAGATATATAGCATATCCCGTATTTTACCCTTCCCTCCATAAGGTATATAGCCTTTCCCGTATTTTACACATTTCCCTCCATAAGGTATATATAAAGCATTTCCCGTATTTTACACATTTCCCTTCATAAGGTATATAGCATTTCCCGTATTTTACACATTTCCATCCATAAGGTATATATAGCATATCCCGTATTTTACACATTCCCTCCATAAGGTATATAGCATTTCCAGTATTTTACACATTTCCCTCCATGAAGTATAAAGCCTTTCCCTCCTTCCCCGTAGTTTCCCCTTCATAAGTTATATATAGCATATCCCGTATTTTACACATTTCCCTCCATAAGGTATACAGCATTTCCCGTATTTTACACATTTCCCTCCATAAGATATATAGGATTTCCCGTATTTTATACATTTCCCTCCATAAGATATATAGCATTTCCCGTATTTTATACATTTCCCTCCATAAGATATATAGCATTTCCCGTATTTTATACATTTCCCTCCATAAGATATATAGCATTTCCCGTATTTTATACATTTCCCTCCATAAGATATATAGCATTTCCCGTATTTGATACATTTCCCTCCATATGGTATAGGCTACAGCATTTCCCGTATTTTATACATTTCCCTCCATAAGATATATAGCATTTCCCGTATTTTATACATTTCCCTCCATAAGGTATACAGCATTTTCCGTATTTTACACATTTCCCTCCATAAGATATATAGCATTTCCCGTATTTTATACATTTCCCTCCATAAGGTATACAGCATTTCCCGTATTTTATACATTTCCCTCCTTCCTCGTAGTTTCCCTCCATAAGGTATACAGCATTTCCCGTATTTTACCCTTCCCTCCATAAGGTATATAGCATTTCCCGTATTTTACCCTTCCCTCCATAAGGTATATAGCATTTCCCGTATTTTACACTTCCCTCCATAAGGTATAAGGCCTTTCCCGCATTCCCTCCCGCTTCCCTCCTTTTAGTTTCGCAGTTTCCCTCCTTCCTTCCCGCTTTTAGTTTCCCTCCCTTTAGTGTGCAGTTTCCGCTTTCCCGCCTTCCCGCTTTCCCTCCTTTTAGTATTGTCCGATCTGTTACAATATCTTACTAAAAAACTTGTATTTTTGTTCTCTATTTGTAAATACATTTTCGAAATCAAGTCTTCAGTCGGAAATTCCCTTCGCTACGCACCAATGCGCCCATGCACATAGAGGTATTAAATAAACGAAACAACAAACACTTCGACCGGCGGCGATCAAATCATGTACCGATTATCAGCTAAAAACAGTCTTATTAACGATCTTATCAACGGATCAAAATCTAACCCGGTAAAAAAGTTGTTCTAAAATCTACTGAGATTTTTGTGGAGTTTTATTAAAACAGTTTCACAGTGAATAGAGATAAATAATCACGAAATTTACAGAGTACGTGAGTAGCCTAATGGTTTTCTATCATTTGGTATTAAAGGACAAAAGTCCGTAATTACTGGTGCTTTGGCAGGTCTTTGGTTGATGTTTGAAACAAAAATGTTGGAAAAGGGCTTAAAGCAAAATTACTACGTGAATGATTGACGCAGAGAGAGACGGTGAAAGGAAAATAAATTGAGGTGAAAATCTCCAAGTAGCAGATTTGAAGGAACAATCAGTAACTAAAAAGGTTACTAAAACGCGCAAATTAGTATATTAATAAAATAATGAAAAAGAAATCAGAATTTACACGATATATGTTAAGTCATATATACATGGTCGCACCAAAAACTGACATAACTGATTTTCGTATCACAAAATTAGCTCATACCATGAGACTATATTGGTTGTGTGTGGCAATAAGAAGGTAAATGGCAAGCAAGGATTATTTTCTGCTGTTCTGTACCGACATTTCATCATAAAACAAGCAAAACCATACAGATTTGGGTCGCAACTGCGCGTTTTAAATTATCGTTTCTCGTTGAAGCGGCAGTGTAAATGAAGGAAAATAATTAAATACAATTATGAAGCAATTTAATTTGAAGTCGCAAACAGGAATGAAGAAAATATCATAGAGTGTTTCGTCATATCAAACAGTAATTTCGCCTCTTTTACGTGATTCATTACAGAGCAGAATATCACTGGTAACTCAGACTATAGAAGAGTCTCGGTTCCCGTTCGGGATTTTTCCATTTGCTTGTCTGAACCGATTCTTTGTATCGCGCGTGTCCTGCTCTGTAACTTCACAATTGTTGGGTTGATTTGTATCGATGATGTCTGTTTCTTTCATTCCCGCCGTTTCCGCCGTTTCCGCGCTGTCGAATTTCACTCTGTGGGGAGTTTTGTCATTCGGAAGAAGACCTTGTTCGTCCTCTTCTTTGGGAGGACGTTGGAACAATGGTTTCGGGGGAGTATTTTGCTCGGGCGGGATGTAGCTGTTAAGTCGCGAAGTGTGGCCATTTCCATCGTTGGCTGGAAAGTCTGAAAGAATAGTTGTTTAAACGTATTTGAACTCAAAAGCTAGTGGCAAAATTTCAGGGAAAAAGTTCCCATTGAAATAAATGTGGAAAATACAGTAAACTGACTTTGTTTAAGTTCTGTTTAAGTGTGTTTGTTCGTGGCCTCTTAACTCTGATTGTTATTAATGGGCGATTAATTCCAAGGTATGGGTATTCCCCATCTTCCCTTCATCGCATCTAACTATTTGAACTGAACATTATTCAACAATGAAACGCGACAGATATCACACTTTAATCGTGTAAAAATTTAAGACCAAATAAAACTAAAACTATGGCCGTTAAAAACGGTAAAACATTGGATGAAATGGGGACAGTCGCTAAACATTCATTAAGATCAACTGCGAAATCTAGTTATGAGCATTTATGTATATCATTTGGGATGGAAAATACCAATCACTTGCAATTGTAAAAATGGCCACTGGGTATTGAAGTTTTTGTGGTGTCTTGTACACAATTACGTTGTTAATACAGTTATTGTTCAAACCATCAATTCAGGCAATGTACGTTAAGTGCCTTGTCCAATAAAACAACCATCTAGTAATCGGCTAGTTTGCATTTAAATTCGTACGGCCGGTTAGTCTGGCGGTTAAGAGCGTTCGTTGCCTTTCAATCGAAAGGTTGCAGGTGCGAAACTGGTCGCAAGCTAGTCAGGTTGTGTCCTTTGACAAGGCACTTTACGGACATTGCCTGAACCCATTAATTAGGTTCTACCAAATTGAAGGAAATTTGTTAATCATACACAACACACTGCAATAGCTCTGGTAACCCGACGGTGGACGCGAGGTGATCCGAAGATTTCCCGTGTCATAACCCCCTTTGGTTTTCCCATCCACGGGTATAAACATAATTATTCTATCCTATCCTAAATTCTCTTTATAAGCGAGTCTTAACCTGTGTAAAGCGAGAATTCCCGCGTTGCCGTATAAAGGTTAGTGATACTGCTGGTGTTCGTTGACTTGCGCCGCTTCAGCCTGATATGTTCGCGTTCTCTCCTGTTGAGTTCCCACCTCGTCTTCCACCGTCTCCACGTTTTACCGCACTCTTCTTGGACCTGGTGGTGATTGACAGTTTGCAAGCCTACGTTAATATATATAAAAAAAAACTAGTGTTGACAACAGTCCCTGATTTTTATTTTTTTGGCCCCTGTTGTTTTCATTGTGGAAAAAAAGGAAAGCAACACATATCGTAGATATTAGACGACATTTGTGGTAATTTTTACAAATGTGGCGTACTGGGTGCCGGTGCATGACATCAGTTAAATAAATTGTTATGTGGCCGAATGGTTAACATGGTTTTCTCATATTGAAATTTAAAACTGTCTCGAAAAAACATAACTAATTAAGACATCTCAAGACCAAAGACGCCGGAATAAAAACGACGTTTAAACATGTACAGCATTTAAAAAGCAGCAAGTAAAAGCATTCCTTCTACAAATGCAACATTTTACATTGAGAAATATTGTTTCAGAAGTTTGTTTACCTCTCCATTGAAGAAACAGTAAATGAAAGCAACCAGGAGACCCTGAAATAACATTGTATTATTATTATTATTATTATTATTATCAGTAACGTACACTTTATTAATGTTTTATAGGCATTGGCATATGACCGTACGGACAAGGCAAAATATTATACTCAGGTTTATTTGTCTGGCCGGTTAGTCTGGCGGTTTAGTGCGTCGCCTTTCAATCAAAAGGTTGCAGGTGCGAAACTGGTCGCTAGTTAATCGGCATTTTACGGACATTGCCTGAACCCAGCGGATTAATGGGTTCTACCAAATTGAAGGAACATGTCTATCATATACAACACACTGCAATAGCTCCCGACGATGGGCGCGACGTGATCTGACGATTGCCCATGTGTTAATCCACTTGTGTTTTCCTATTTACGGAAATAAACATCGGTCAAAAGGCGACGCACAAACCCACCAACCTAATCGGCGGGACTAATGGCCTGTTATATGACGGTCGTGTGACCGAATGGTTTGCGCAAACGGTTCAAATATAAAAAAAGGACTTAGTAACGACCCCATTGTTGGATCGTTTGCAAGGTTTTGACAGTGCTAAACTGAGCTCGCTAAACAAGTTACCAAAAAAAAAGAAAAAAAATCACCCGGCGTTGGTATAAAATGTATTATCTGGTATAACCGCGAACTACTCGCTCTGAGCTTGATTGTTTCCCGCGCTTCGCTCCACGTTGATTAGGCTTACTTCAAACCTGTTGTCAAGTCCTCTAACTAGTGCATTGTAACGTTCAGTGTAGCATTGTGTACAGTTTGCTTGTGTAAATTAACGTGTGCATTATTATCCAGATTCGTAGTTAATAAAGCCTACTATGAGTACTTATTAAACGAACTATATGTCACAACATCATCCAACGTATGTTCCTACCTGAACCGACACGAATGAAACTTCCAGCGCTTTTTTCACGAACTCAGCGGTCGGGTTTTGCGGCGACGAATCAATTTGAACGAACGCTGTTACAATGTACTGAATGCCCAGCAGCGGGATGAGAGAAAGAGTGGATTTCGCTAATCTGTGGGGAAATTATGGTCATGTTAGTTAGGTATATGGGATTAAATAAAAATGTGTGGTTATGATAGGATATTCATGTTTATCCCCGTGAATGGAAAAACCAAGGGGGTTAACACACGAGAAATCGTCAGATCACCTCGCGTCCACCGTCGGGTTACCGAAGCTATTGCAGTGTGTTGTATATGATAGACACGTTCCTTCAATTTGGTCGAACCCATTAATCCGCTGGGTTCAGGCAATGTCCGTAAAGTGCCTTGCTCAGGACATGACCGACTAGCAAGCGACCAGTTTCGAACCTTTAACCTTTTGATTGAAAGTCGTCGCACTAACCCACCACACTAAACGGTCAAAATTTTAAGAGAGTTTAAAATGTATGTGTGTAGTTTTAAATGCGTATGTGTTGTTTTAAAAATATGTGTGTTGTTTTAGAAACGTATATCTGTAATAAATGTGTAGTTTAAATAAACGGTCACATATATGACCCAGAATAGAAATGGGTCCAGATTGAATGGGGTTCTATTAAGATGTTCAGGTAAGAAGCGAGTGGTTTTATTACCGAACGTTCAGACATGCAGACTAATGTTTAGAATAATATTTAAACTACTAGTGGTTTGGTATGTAGACAGAGTTTGTTGTTAATAGCGACCGCCTTAAACGAACAAAACAAAGTCACTCTGCAACAAATAAGCGACGAAACTGTGATCGTAACCGTGATTTTGCATTTTAGTGCAGAATCATAGAAAACTATATAATGGAAGGTCAAATTATATTGTTTTCTATGGCAGAATAGAGAGTTCGCGGGACTTGCTAGATTCAAGTCGCATTCAATAATGTTTTGAAATTACATACTTGGGCCAAATTGTGATCAGATACTTGTATTTATCTCCGTGTGTGGGGCAGTGAAGTTTATTATTACACAGGCAATCTTTGGATTTACTGTAACTAATGCAGTGTGTAGAATACGACTGAGACATTTTTCTCAGTTTTTATACAGTTGAAGAAACGTTTGCCATATGACATGCTTAATAACTCATCAGCCAAATAGCAAAATGCTGGCTTTAACACGAAAATATTGCAACAAATCATAATGAATAAAGACAATTGCAACTAAATTCATTGCATATGGATGATTTTATTACAAACTGTACTAAAATGTTTACGAGTACAAATTCACATAAATACCAATTCTACTAGGATAGGATAGGATATACATGTTTATCCCCGTGAATGGGAAAACCAAGTGGGTTAACACACGGGCAATCGTCAGATTACCTCGCGCCCACCGTCGGGTTACTGGAGCTATTGCAGTGTGTTGTGTATGATTCACATGTTCCTTCAATTTAGTAGAACCCATTAAGGAAAGTATATTCATGTAAACAGTGGGGTTACCACACGGACAATCGTCAGATCACCTCGCTACCACCGTCGGGTTATCGGAGCTATTGCAGTATGTTGTGTATGATAGACATTAAAACGATGATGTTTCAACCTCCATTTATAATCCTCCCTTGTATCTTCTGTTCGGTTGCGTTGACTCACCCGCAATTTACTCCCAACCACATGTACGACGTTCACGAATATTATGAAGTTGATCTGGATAAAATCATTTCAAATTAATATTAAATGTTGCACTATTTCATAAGATTTCTCTGGCCTGTTAGTCTGGTGGGTTAGTGCGACGCCTTTTAACCGAAAGGTTGAATGTTCAAAACTGGTTGCTAGCTAGTCGGTTGTGTCCTTGGGCAAGGCACTTAACGGATATTGCCTGAACCCAGCGGATTAATGGGTTCTACCAAATTGAAGGAACGTGTCTATCATATACAACACACTGCAATAGCTCCGCTAACCCGACGGTGGGCGCGAGGTGATCTGACGATTGACCGTGTGTTAACCCCCTTGGTTTTTCCATTCACGGGGATAAACTTGAATATCCACTAACATCGTCCATACTAACAACTAGCTTAACTAATGATGTTAAATGCTTTTTTTGACTCGGATAAGTTTTGAATCTGTTATGTTTCGTAATAACGTTTATGAATTAGACAAGTAATCAATTCGACCATATGAGTTTAATGTTATAACAGCAAGAATAAAAATATATTCAATGCATATTAACCCCTTACAAACTTAAATAGGGTTTAGGTGTTTCTGCTGTTAAAGATATTATTTTGATTGTTTCTTATTTCTTCACCAAAGAGGTAATTGAAATAGTTACAACATCTTAAAAATACGCCTAATCTCCGACTGTATATGCAATAAATCAATGATGTAGGTTCTATTTTTACCGCAACTCGCCTACTTAAAAGAGACGTGTCTATAACTGCTAGGACAACACGCGATGTTCAATATTGACATTATAAAGTGCTCACCAACAAGGAAACAAGAATCGGGACTTTAATGATCCACCAGTAAGCACTGTTTGCGTCTTCGAACCAGCAACTGGAACATATTGTGTAGATTGTGTGGCCGAATATGGTTAGTGCGACCGATACATATACCGACCTACTACTATACAAAATCTACTATACAAAAACCTCGATTACTACTATACAAAAGCGGTCTAAGTGACGAGCTCATCATGGGTTCGAAACTTGGCTCGGTAAAAAATCCATAGATTGTGTGACCGAATGGTTAACGACTTAACGTGACCGATACATTTATTGACTACTATACAAAAACCGTCCAAGTGACGAGCCCTTAATGGGTTCGAAACTTGGCTCGGTAAACACAAAAAAGGTAAAAAATAGGATAGATGGCATTGCGATCTTTGGCACGACCGATACATGTAAAGATTACTATAAAAAAAAACGGTCTTGTGCCTAGCCCGACTTGGGTTTGAAACTTGGCTCGGTAAAAAAAGAAAAACACATAGGATAGATTTTAGTGCAGTTGTGTGGCAGAATCGTTAATTAGACCAATACATGTAGCATTTGTATACAAAAACGGTGCAAGTGACGAGCCCATCATGGGTTCGAAACTTGGCTCAGTAAAAAAAAACAATAATCTATTAGGATAGTTTCTTGAATTTATTAGAAACCAATATTCCACTGGGTTCAGGCAATGTCCATTAAGTGTCCTTGCCCAATGATCCAACCGACTAACTAGCGACCAGTATTGGTTGGTTGTTAGCATTGTCACCCGATGGCGTGAACGAGTTAAAAAATGAT
Source organism: Ciona savignyi (assembly GCA_000149265.1). Taxonomy (NCBI): domain Eukaryota; kingdom Metazoa; phylum Chordata; class Ascidiacea; order Phlebobranchia; family Cionidae; genus Ciona; species Ciona savignyi. Next base: position 103,674 of record CH001582.1, on the reverse strand, counting down.
TAAAATACGTGTAGCTGTATTATATACGGTCGTTTGGGGCAACGGGCAACGCGACCGATACAAATACTGAATTGTATAGAAAAACGGACTTAGTAACGAGCCTATTACGAGTTAGAAAAATTCTAACTCTAAAAAAATACAAAATGCGTAAACTTTGGATTAACTCGGCACTCTTATAAAATATGTGGAGAATCAGATTTTATTTTAATTTTGGAAATCGCCTCCAAATCAATGAACAGGATTGGACAAGGGGTCACAAACAAGAACCAGCCGCGTTAGTCTGGCGGTTAAGTAATTCGCCTTTTAATCCAAAGGTTTCCGGTACGAAACTGGTCGCTAGCTAGTCGGTTTTGTCCTTGGGCAAGGCACTTTACGGAGATTGCCTGAACTCAGCGGATTATTGGGTTCTACCAAATTAAAGGAACGTGTGTATCATATACAACACACTGCAATAGCTCTGGTAACACGACGGTGGGTGCGAGTTGATCTGACGATTGCCTGTGTGTTAACCCCCTGGTTTTCCCATTCACCGGGATAAACATGAATATCCTATCCTAACCACAATATCAAACTCACTCCTTGTTTTCGTTCGGGTCCAAACTCTTCGCCAAAACACTTCCAAGAACTGGAAGCCATGGAAACGCTGCAAACACAGTAACGTTCAGGAACGAAATGATAATTGGTACGAAATTAGCTTAAATGCAAAATCAATAAATATTCGGCGAATGCGTCACCCTTAAGAAAGTTGCTTCCTTTATTGAAAATTAAAAATAGAGTAACATTAGCAAAACGGCCATAAGTCGTCCGGAGACGTTATCTTCCATTTTACTCAGTGCAACATTCCGAAAAGTGCTTTAATCATTCCACAGCTAAAATTGCAAATAAATTGTCTTGAAGGACTAAGTACAGTTTAATCTGCTGGCTTTGTGTTAATGGAAGTCATTAAATATTTATATATCGTCAGTTTGCCATGGACTTTCAAATGAAAGGAATACAACTGGATTACTAAAGAATTGCCGATGAAACGTTTGAGAGAAATGTGACAAAATATGGGACATTTACAGTTCATCCTTACGTAACGCTTCTGTTGGTGCAAGAACGAATTTCGTCAGCTTTAAAGGGGATTTATGTTGGTCTATTTATAGTCACACAAGAATTGGGAGGGGGTTTGGTGGGATTTACTTGTTTTAAGCAAATGGAGAACATGAGATTAACATTCCTTTAGTAAATAACTCTATTTATCTCCATAAGATCAGTAAAACTGTGTAAAACATACGCTATACAAAAAACAGAAATTGTTGTAAATCTGAAAATTTTCGGTCTTTTGAAATCAAAGATTTTGTTTGGCCATGTGTTGTTGATTATATTACGAGGTTTCGCTATCTTAGCAATGACAGCTTCAAGCTGAGACCACATGACAGGTCGGGCAATTATAAAGCGAGAAGGTATACGCACCCCAGCCCAATACAAGGAACGACTTCATGTATTTCTTGTGAGAGAAAACCACTGCTCGGAGAAGGAGCCGAAGATATAATCCTTCCACCAATAACCAGAAGTAATTAGCAGTGACAGAGTAGTTAAGAAAGGCGTAATACAACCGGCACCAAACCTGTAGCATTGTGGGAAAAATCATCAATTTTAAAACTCGTATTGATCGGCAATAACAGTATTTGGCTTTAGGTTTTACCGTTATAGAGAGCTCATCACAAATTAAATGAGTATGGTATTTGGACATTTATCTGGTGTAATGCATATGATTGCTCTTTTACGTTTACTGAAGCCATTAAACGGATTAAAGTTACACTTTTGATCAGCTTACTGTTAGAAATAAGCACTTTTATAAAGTCTTTTAATATGAGATTATCATTTTGGCGTTATGTTTTTAACATTTTGACATTTTCGTTTACATAACATCGTGCAATTCATATCTAAATGGACAGTTAGATTAATGGGGTAGCTTAAAATTGAAATTTGAAAAATGAGGATTGAATTAGCTCAATACTCTCATAACATTTGTCGCGTTCGCTAGGCCTTTTACATGCTCACGGTTCGGCTTTGCGTGACAAGGTGGCCAATTTCAACACACGGTAACCTATTAATTCTAATGCTCAATTAGATCGCAAGCTTATTAATAACTCTACTGTTTGCCGCGTGTAAATAATAATATCATGAACTACCAGCTACTGTGTAGTATGTTCACACTTAGAGTGGCGTTATCGAAATACAACCGACTACTGGGTTTATTAAGTGGGGAAGTACGGCCGTGTGGCCTTATGGTTTAAGCGACCGATAGATATATATATATATACCGGCTTTTATACAAAAACGGTCCTAGTAGCGAACAAATTATGGGTTCGAAACTTAGCTTAGTAAAAAAAGTTAAGTGTGGCGAAAGTATTTGTCGAAAGTAATCCCAATGTTTTGCGACGCAAATATGCAGCGTAAAACGAACCTATACATACTTACCGGCAGATCGTACCTGTCTAACGGTTGGCAAATAAAATACACAGCAAGATCTTAATTTATATACGTCTTGTCCAGTTATACATATTTGTTCTATAATTAGAATTTTGGATCGGTTGTTTAAGCCGTTTGTGGTTTAAAGAAAATTCTATTTAGATAAATTGACTCCGATATTCCTATTCAAATATACCGAGACGTATTGAATTTAAACGATCTGACATTTTAATCTTATCGAATTTATTTAGTTCAAGGTGCTGATAAAATATCGATTTAACGCGTTTTTTAAAACAGTAACGTCTGCTGTAAAGTGATGTTCTAGCTTAAAATAAAACGAAACAATACCTGCCAATTTATATTGTCTGCGGTAATTGGGTAAAATTTTTATTACGTTTGTTTCGTTAGTATTTTCGTATAGAACTATGTTCGCTTTGGTACTATATTAGGTTTGGTTGTTATGCATACATTTTCATAGCTTTGTTAATAACTGTTAAAGCGACGTTAATGATTATTTTACCAACGATTTAACTCCTTTTAAAGTCGTGGCAAAAACTCAGTTAAATATATTTTTTCTTGAAAATTAATAAAAAATCTACCAATTTTTACATTTGTTTACTAAAATATAGTAAAACAAATATATTTTTGTTGTTGTATTTTTAAGACTTACGTAATCACTTTCTTGTTTTAGGTCGATGCAGTAAAGCCCTTTCCATTCTTGCAACTTTGGTAAATCGTCAACAAAATGACGTTGAAAAACATGAGCCGATAATTCGATGATACCCGTGTCAGCTTTGTCTTCTATTAATTCAGGATCTAAAAGGGTCGGAAAATGTTAGGCAGAAGTCCTAAAAATACTTTCCACAAAAAGGATGTTTTCGTCAGGCACCATATATGGTGTTGATCTATTTTAATGAGCTCTTTCTGCTGCAAAACACGGGCTTGCAAATTAGCATGCTCCGACAAAGGCATTAAAATAGGCGCAGGTGGACATTTTCTTTTCTCTCAATTCTGCGTTGGGGCAACCAAGTTTATTAAGCGTATTGTTCAACCAGTATAACAAAAGAGTTGAAAATTTTGTTTATTTTTTTAACAGGCCAAGGTTAGAAAATATGATTAGGTCGTGTTAATCATTTGGCCGTACAGCCTTGCTATTAATCCTACAATCATGCTACATTTTAGCTTCTTAAGTTTTAAACTTATTATGGCTTGTTTTTAGGACCGTTTATTTTGTATAGTTTTGAACTGTGTAGTTGCCGTTCGGCCATGCGATCCTACATAAGGGTTGGTTATACTGCAATGTCTTTCAATACACATAGGCCGCATGCACTTTGAACAATATTAGGGAAAACAGAACATGAATTTAAAATATTGCGGCGTCCGATAGGTTACAAGACAATGTGACTTAATACGTGCCAGTGATTCTGGTCAATTTCTGGTATGTGTGAGTCGTTATCAGCTTAAAGAATACTTGTCAACTACCCTGCTTCTACCTAATATCGGGGAAACACTTGAGATAGGTGAAGGGAAAACTTTTAACTTTGCGCCAAACATTAATCTCAACCCCAGCACTAAGCCTAAAACTAACCCCAGCACTATAATCTTCATTTTAGTGAGCAGTTTCCCTCCGTCCCTTCTCCCCTTTCCCCCCTTTAGTTTTCCGCGATAACGTAAATTGCCTTCAGTTTGTACGATTGGTGATAACCGCTTTTCCTTACCTCTTGCTTTGAATTGGTCATGTATTGCAACTAAACGATCGTGAATTCAATTTTATTTCAAGTCTTTTATTAATAGATTGCTCCTTATTACTGGTTGGCGACAGGTATACGTGTAGTATTTGTAAGCCGCTAAATTGGTGTTTCGACTTATTTTATATTGACGTTTTGGAAAAGTCGCAGCAGTTCGATCGATATCCGGTGACGTTAAACGTTCTTACAGAACATTCTAGAACACCCAAAGAAACTCCAGTCTATTTCATAATATTCTAGAAAAATACCGAAAATTCTAGATTATTTCATAATATTTTATAAAATTTCATAATATTCTAGAAAAATACCGAAAATTCTAGATTATTTCATAATATTTTATAAAATTCCATAATATTCTAGAATATTCCAGTTCTTTAAGAACGTCCTTTTTGTTATTTCAATTTCCTTTCATTTAAAAACCAGCTTTTATTTTTTACCGGAAGTCGTTTTACTAACCCGCCAAAGAATTGTCACCCAGACCTTTTTTAAATCGCGTCAAGTAAAGCACAGGGATTGGCAACCTAAGGCTCTTTCATTCTTCCGAAGCGGCTCTTATAAATTTTATTGCTACTGCAGCGAGCGCTTAATAAGTTTAATACCCATGCATAAGTGAAACAAACAGAAGAACACTCGCGTCTTTATCTCACACAGTGTTGTTTTGCCTTTTATTGTAAAAACATTATTAATTTTGCGGCTCCCAGTGATTTTTATTTTGTGGAATATCGGTTAAAATGGCTCTTTAAATGCAAAATGTTACCGAGCCTTGGTATAGGAAATGTATATTAGGACTTCACTCTGTCCTCATATAGACAACAGCTGCGTTATAACCGCTGTCGTCGAACCTCACTTACCCATCCGGTCACCAGGAATATCTCGCTGAGACATAAATAAGTAGGAAGCCAATATATTAATGCATTTTCCTACCTTGGAACGCAGCCATATGTAGAATCCACAGTAGCCCACGTAACATGAACGCAACCATCAGATTCATGTGGATATATATCCTCGTGCAATGTATGTGCCTGTGCAAGTACATAATAGGTAAAAAATGTGAAGTTTTTCCGGATATCGCTTACACTTTTACTACGTCACGCAAGAGTTCACTATTTAAACAAAACCTGCAAATACGTTCGCAGTTCAAACAGAGGACACGTGAAAAGCTATACAGTTACACAATGTATCCGTGAAGCGTTTGAAAATTTAAACGAATTTAATTTTTTAAAGAACAAAAATCGCAATTTCTTAGAATTACGTATCTTACAATGAAATCTAATTAGAATTTCTTTGAAATTATTTTAAGATGCCGGCATTAAAACTTGAAGCAATTCAATTTCAAGTGTGTGTGGTCCAGAAGTTCTGTTTTGACGGCCAATCGTAAGACCGTTCTGTCTTCGTCTACTGCTAATATTACGCCAATACAATAGGGCGATATGATAATGTATAAGAGATTACTGAAATATAAGAGATAAAACACTTAAAGCAATTTAATTTTAAAATTGATATGTAAGTCGTCCGTATGTATTTGCATTGAAGTAGAGCATTATTCCCTTGGGTGTTCAGCTATAAGCCACCACATAAAGCATCATTCACTTTATTTATAAATTCGCTTATCAGCACAACAATAATCCGATACCACATACACATGACCGCACATTCTCTTTTGCAAGAATACGACGACGCGTCAGCCGACGTTTTTCATGGAAGCACGTTCTATTTAAATTACAAACCACATATTTGGCGCATTTACAGCCCTACAAACCCACTGTAACAGTTTAAACATTTGACGCTTGGGAATAAATCTACTGAAAAGCAGAGCAAACCAAATGTTCGGTACATTCATATGAAATTTTATAAAATAAATATTGAATCTTACTTGAGCGAAGCTAGCAGGGTGAGGGCGATAATAAGAGACAGCACAGACAAGGCGTGACCCACTGTCACATACCGGGTGAGGATCTCGTATCTCTTGTTCATTGCATCCTGGGAATATGATTAAACTTAATGTAGTTTGACCAGTTGATCTTTGGATCTTTCACTGCATTTAATGTGCAAATGTACGGTATAGTTATTTTTATCATTGCATTTGGTCGGATTTTATTATTTGTTCGTTTTGTTTGTTTGTTAATTAATTATTGCCGAATGTATTTTAATTTTTTAAAAAGTAAATTAAAAATTGAATTAAATTGATGGAGTTTGTATTTAAAGATGAAGTTTTAAAAAATACATGAATCTTGGGTTGGTGGGCGCTATATTAGCACGGGGGGTTTATCAATTCAGTCTATCGAGAAATTCCCGAGGAAAATTAAAATGAGGGAATATGGACAGAGGGAAAGGAGGGAAACTGCTAATTATAACTATGAAAAACTCATTTTAACCCTGCCTTAACCACAGGCCTAACGCTTACATTAACCGCTGCTCCAAATCTGTCCTTTTCCCCCTGATTGTTATTTTATTGAAGAGGAAGTATAGAAGGGGAAAACCACTCATTAAAATGGAGATTATGAAATTAAGGTTGTCCGACCGGTTAGTCGGTTGGTTTAGTGCGGCGCCTTTTAGCTGAAAGGTGAAAGGCTCGAAACTGGTCGCTAGCTTGTCGGTTGTGTCCTTGGGCCAGGCACTTAACGGACATTGCCTGAACCCAGAAGATTAATTGGTTCTACCAAATTAAAGGAACGTGTGAATCAAATACAACAAACTGCAATAGCTCCGGTAACCCGACGATGGTCGCGAGGTGATCTGACGATTGCTCGTGTGTTAACCCCATTGGTTTTTCCATTCACGGGGATAAACATGAATATCCTATTTTATCCTAGTTCTAGGGTTCTGATGATTATTTGGGCGAGAGATTAGTACAAGTATATCCGTGATAGGTTAGACTGTTAGAATGACAGCAGTTTCTACATTAAATTATTTAACCCCGTCAATGCATGTCTGAACTAGGTTTGAATGAAAACTATGGTAAACGACTGCTTACTACAGTGTACTGCAGGGATAGAAAGGTTGTTGAATAAAGTGTTTCGAAACCTCGACGAATTCATTACTAACACTATTTTTTAAATATTATTTTGTAAATAATTCAGTCGCGATATAATTTAGTTTCTTATGCTGTATATGATTCGATCACGGTAACCATTTGGCGACACAGCGTTCCAGGGCTAATTAAAGTATAACAAGGTTTAGAAACATTGCTGTAATGATTATCTGTTGGATTACTGCTTGATTATGGTCGCCGCATTAGAATTACTGAAACAACTCGCTTGAACAAACCAAATACGGGGAAACGTACCACTTCTGCCGTACTGAGAGGCGCCGACGCATAGTAGTCATCCGACAAATCGGATGCGTAATCCGGCGGAAGAGTGACGTTTTCGAGCATGACGTTGTCAGTGGGAGCGGTGAAGGAATAGCAGGTGTGGACGCTTGACCGTTCGTTCCAACCCTCCGTAGTTTCGTTGCAGTGCATTGCGATTATCCCTTTCGGGGAAGCCCCGTCTCCAACTACAAATAGAAGTAAAGAAATATCAAAGAACGCAATTAAAAAAAAACATTTTTTTTAAATAAATTTTATTTTTTTCGTCTCTGTAGACATTTGTTGTGTTAAAGAATCAGCAACAGGTATGGAAAAGCCTCCCGTTCGAAAGATAAGGACGATGGTGAATGTTGATATATGGGCGCGGGACTTATCTAGTTTAATCAAGATTGATTTGGCACAAAATAAAATTATCGAATTTCGAAGCAGAACATAGAAAAAAATGATAAACAAAAACCTGTTATGGGGATTTTAAACTGTCCTATATACGGGCATGGCATTTTTGACCTCGTACAACGATAATACTTTAAATTTATCGCTATGACCGTTCACTAATGATAATCCATCAGCAGTTGGTATTCAAAGACTAAATTACGACTTTGGCCTCGAATATATCCAGCCGAAAAGTCGCCAGGTAAAACTGAATCGAGAGCCACTACTTTCTCTATAGTGCGTGGAATTTTGATCACCATTCATCACACTAGAGTTGCAAGCGAACCAGAACTTATGGTTAATTTTGTTCTAGGTAGAGTTGGCTTTAGCAACCTGTAATCTATTTCGGTCTAGGCTTCGGTACAATCAATAGATTGTTGTTATGACGTCACAGCGTTGTCTCTGTTGTTTCGAAACGATCCGAAACTTAAAGCGAATTACACCCGAACATGCATTTCAAAACAAGAAAACAAAAATACCTTTTGCCGTCGTGCCGAAGTTACTAGCACATGGCGCAGCTACGGTTCTATTGAAGGGAGTGCGGGGGTAGCAGTTCACCACTGACCACATTTGAGGACAAAAGCCGGCTGAAATGTACGGCATAGGTTAAACTAATCTCGGGCTTTCAGTGGTAATTTAAATCGGCGAATTGACTGCAATAAATGGATTTTGAAATGGAAGCTACTCGATCATAACGATTGCCCCAAGTAAAACAGAGCAAACGGCAAACCTTTCTAAGTTGTTGAAACGACCTCTGCAAATACAGACATGAGGTAAACAAAGGAGGCAGTAATGATTTATACGAAACATGTTAGGATTTGATTTACATTTCTATCCCCGGAATGTGTGTTTAAGTTGGCGCGCTTGTAAGGTAATGTTTTAAAGGAGTGGTATGAAATGAGATTTTTATGCTGCTTAAGTTAGACTTACCATAATTTCTTGGGCATAATCCGGGACAAACTCAAAAAGGACAAACGTTTAAACTGGGACTGTCCCGGCCAAACCGGGACGTATGGTAGGTCTACTTAAACCTTAACATTTTATACCCAATATTGAAAGCTGACTGGGTATGAAGAACCCTGCTGAAATTGTAACAAGACAACACACAGATATATAGCAAACTTACACTGGTTTTGAGGGGCCGGAGTTGTGGGCGTGACCATTTGAAGACACGTAATGGCCTTGTCCAGGTAATTACACAGATGCCGATTGAGAGTTAAGGAGTCGTACTGTAATGAGCTCGACGTTAAGGGGGAAACTAAAAGGAGGGAAAGCGGAAGAGGAGAAAAGAAGGGAAAGGGAGGGAAACCTAATTTTACTAAGCAGATTCCCCTCCTTCCCCTCTTTCCCTTCTTTTAGTATTGCCTGATATTAATAATGGAAATACAATGCAAGGGTTCAAATGGGATCAATCATCTGCGCTTTGAAGTCGAGAATAATTATTCATTTCGGACTCGCCCTTTAGTTGTGATAAGCATTTGCCGAATATATAACAAAGATTTTCTATAATTTATGGAATCTTATAAGCTTATATGTGGGGACGTATTGACGGACTGCATATTGCTAGGTTAAATCACTGGGGTTTAAGGCTTAAATTGGAATAAATATTATCTATAATTCTATGATTTTGTATTCTTTTTCAAAGTAAAAGCAAAACAAAAATACCCTTATTATGGCTTAACTTGGAAAAAAATATCGTGTAAATCTCCATGATTTTATAAATAAATCTTATTTAAAAAAAACAAAAATAATGTTATTCTAAAATAAATACTCTGTAAGACCACGATTTTATAATTAAATCTTATAAAGGAAAAATATCCAAAAATGTTCGTGTATGTCACGCTGGAACATTTATACAAGACTTCTGCAAATTCCCGAACAGGATTCACAATGGAAGCTTACAATAGTACAACCCGGAATTAATCCATGGCGACGCCTCCACGGCAGATCCAATGGCATTCGACCGAAATTTGACCAGCCAGGTACCGATTACAATCAACACAGAATCCCCTATACATCCCCATCCTTTAACAGCGGTTGACCACAAATTTTATGGCGGTTGCCGTACAACAATAGGATAACTAAAGTACTTTAACCATACTTACGTCATCGCTTGAAGTAAGGATATTAAAGATATCCATGATTAAGGCAAGCTTGCGAGGACTGATGTGCAATGATTCAGATTAAAGTCTTAAGCATAATTTCAACCATTCAGATTAATACTTATTTGTCATAAATCGGGTCCATGTAATATTTTGGAAATAAACGGCTGTCATTTAAATCTGTAAAAGAAAACGAAACTATAATTAGTGTTTGCGTAAATCGTATCGCAATTTGGCCGGTACTTTCAAATTATTATTGTTTACATGCGTCACATTTTACAAAGTCAGTTAAATCAGCAAAGCTTAACCAATTATGCAGCTTATGTCGAAGTCTAGCAGACAAGCTATAAACCTTCCACACGTTATGCTTTTAACATGGTACAAAGGTCGGCCGTTCAGATAAATGCCTTTCAATTTTAAAGCAAATCAGATTTTTCGAAGAATTTTTTCGATAATAACAAAATGTACCTGCTTTTACCTAAAACCACGCTTACTAGCAAGCGACAGCAAAAACAAACAGACCCGTCGGCAGCCGCATAATTGCGTCGGTTATTTTAAAAAGTGTATACATGGAAGAAGGGGGTGTTGAAACTGCAATGTCACTCTGCGATAAATACAACGATTGCAACCTGCTGATTGAAGGCAACAATACTGATTATCAAACGGTCTGAAAACAAACAACTATTTTGATTGCAGTGGATTTAAACAGCAAAAAAATGATCGACAAAACCCTTGGAGTCTACATTTTAAATCTTATCCTTACATTGTAAACGGCCGCCAGACTAATTTTTAATGTTTTGGCTAAATACAAATCCCTAAACAAGATTTTAAATTGTTACCGTACATTATATATATATATACATGTATTCGGTGTATATGTATGCACACTGCGTTTTACAGTTGCTGGTTTGAAAGCGTTGTGTTTACCTTTTGGTGTGTTTGTCTTTTCGATTTAGCTATACGTTCTGACTTGTTTTTAGCATGTAATTAGACTGCCCAAGTTTTAATTAATAATTTCATAAACAAAAAACAATTTGCTTTGGCAATGGACCTTAGCTTCGCATTAAAAATACTTACAAAGTGAGAAGCAATTCGACGACAAACTCCTGGTCGTGCAAAGCAAACATATCTGGAGCTAAAACCTGTCTGATCGGTTATTTATTAGCTTCATGTTTCGCCTTGACCGCACAGATAAAGGTTAAAGGGCGCTGGATAATTATAAAATAACTGTTCTATAAATTATTAGTCCATGAGCCTGACTAAACACCAATGCAAATCTTTCCACGTACTGATAAGACTATATTTATAGATGTAGGCATAAGCTTTCTTGCTATTAAACGTACATTTGCTTTTAAACCGACTTAATACACATGACTATGTGATTTTGCATTGTAATATGCACCTAGGAAAGGGGTAATTTGCAAATGCCAAGTTACTTAGCACTGATTTCAAGCCCAATTTAATAGTGCGCATATAAAAACCACCCACTTTCAATAACACAGTAAATGAGTGAAAAATTGCGATTTCAGAACACTGCTGCTTTGGCGTGCACTCAAACAAACTATAATTCAAGAAAGGAAAGGTTGTATTTACATGCTCCTATCTGCCTTTCTCTCTCCGCGTTATTTGTGGTCTAGAATGAGGGGAACTAATGATGGAACGAATTTGTCTCGAGACCAGCAATTTCCAAAGCCACATTCACATCACCAAAGGCCGGGTGACTTAACTCGAGATATAAATCCGAAAATAGAGGCCGGGGGCACACCAAGAAACCCCCACCATTATAGCGGAGTTAATAAATCTTGTATAAAGGCATATATTGCTAGCTGTATTGTCACATTGTTAAGCCAGCACCTGGCAGTCACACAATAGCATAATTCGGAGTTGATTTCATGGGAAGAGAGAAAATATAACTCCCTTAAATCCGCCCGCCGTATTAACCACCAAGTTCCGGTGGTCGCAAAACATTCCCACAAGGTTTCAACTGACCCCAGTGCTTCTATTTTTACACCACCCACCAGAAATGGGTTACAAGAGATATAAAACTAAAAGCCAATTACGTCTAGCGTCTTGTCGGATTTAAGCCGAGCCGGCAACGAAGGTGGTCTGGTTTAATGTTCTTATCTTGTGTTTCCAGTCACGTAACCGAATTCTTTGCATCAAGTTTTCGACATATTAACTCCTAACTGCAGACTACCCTTCAACGTCAAGATCGATTTGGCCATACGTTCTGACTTGTTTTTACCATGTAATTAGGCTGCCCCTGTTTTAATTAATGATTCAATAAATAAATTCGAAGCCTTAAATTGAGGGAAATCGATTTTTGGAATTGGAAATCAACTGCTTCGCCAACTGCACAGCCCTAATTATTTTAAACCTAGCGCTAAAAATTTAATTTGCTGCCAATTAAACTACCTGTTGTTGTCTGCGTTTTTAGCAATACTGGATTCATTATACGCATTTTCAATATGGTTAAACGTTCGATACGCACTAAGGAAAAGGTTACTGTGTCACCAAAATGCAACCGATTTTTCTGTGCCTTAAATATGCGTCAGCTTTAAAAAGCATATAATTAAGTCCCAAGTGTATAAAAACTTGCAGAACTGCAAATGCAATCGTTTTAGCAAGTAACGGTTGGACTCAATGTGGAACTTAACATAAAATCACGTTCTGAGAACAAGACCTCATGTCTAAATATGGTGATCACTTCTTTAAAAATAGCAATTGGCAGGGCGGGAGGATAATGTATCACAAAATCGCTTAATTAAATTATTTAGTACCATTCTTCGAAGAGTATCGCGATAAGTCCAGACGTAACGAAAATATACAACTACATACATGATTAGTTGGACTAACAGTTCGGTTTAGTCCATTAATCTCTACCTTACCTTTCAAAGGAAGACAGTGATAGCGGTTGAAATTACACGCAGAAGACACAACTGATCAAACCATATGTAGGTGTGATATACAAACTTATATATACAAGGGGTATTAGCGAAAAACACCGGCAGTAGAATGAGTATTCCTGTCGTAAAAATGACCAGATGTGAGTGATTACAGGGCCTACCACCCGCGCACTTTACAGTTTAATCCACACAAAGCCTATTTCCAAAACAAACAGGAGAGATAACACTTTCCAGGTGAATTGAAACACTTTGATTTTTAAAGAACTTTCGAAATACCTTGCCTGTAAATTCGCGAATTTAGATAACGCTAGACAGATTACGAAAAACACAAAAACAAATGCGGCTGAATCGTAAA
>CH001582.1:72299-90264 GCA_000149265.1 Ciona savignyi | reverse complement strand
AAAAAATTTGTGGCTGAATCGTAAACCAACCTATAAATATATACCAATTCTGTGCGGAAAAACGGTGTAAGGTACGAACCACATTACGGGTTCTAAATTTAGATCAGTAAAAATATGTTAAGCTTTGAATAGTTTTAAAACACAACATTTAGCCGAATGCACTATCCACTAATACGTTCCTTTTTTATCCACTAGTAAAGCAAGAAACAAAATTTACACTACATTGATACTAGTGCCACTTAAAATACCATTGTTTAATCTGTATATCAAATATGCTATCACTTGGTTTAGTGTTTTGTAAAAAGCCGCATTGTCCAGAAATAGTAAGAGCACTTATTACTACTAAGTGCTGTGAATTGATTAATTCGACTGAATATATATCATATATCTGGCGAATGGCCCGTAGGTTTACTAGCAAGCTAACACAGGTACATTCAATTAAACGCATTTAAGAACTTGACCAAAATCAATTTGTTTACGGCTGACACAACAGAATTTTTAAGCTGCTTAATTATACATTAGAGGAGGCCTGGCCTTTGGTATACTAAAATTGACTACCTTATCATGTATTTTCACTTTTACACCTTTAAGCCAATATGTCCATAATAGTCTTGTATGTCGTCGTTGGTTAACTACTCTTTTACGAGACACTGTTACTTACTGCTGTCTAAGACATTTCAGATTGAATATGTTCTAAGAGGTTTATTGCCAATCATGCATATGAATATTTAATGGGTGTTTGTACTTCACCCACGCACTTAATGGCACTTCAATTACAAACTACTGATTGATGGTAACTACAGAACATATAGGACGACATAGCTACGTTTATATTAAGCACAAGCACATAATCTAGCTAGTGTTAAGCAAAACGCTTAGGCAAACTGATAAAAATACCTCTTCCTACCGAGCTTTAAAAGCACACCTATCAAAATTTGAAGAGCAAAAAACGAGTCACTCCTACTTAGGAGCCTTTACCGTTGTGAGCTCGGTAATAATTATTGTAGTACGCAGCCTAAGTTACAAAGGGTTATTTACAACTATAGCTGAACGAGATTCTACAAATATTTAATCAACCTATAAACGGCACCGACGCTGAGGAAAACTTAACGATAAAGCGATCAACTTACACCGTTTCAGCACTGCTGGAAACTGACTGCAACTTCCATATGTTCTTGTTATTGGGCTGGTTAGTCTTAATTAAATTCATTCCATATCGTATTACTACTAACCACTAAATACAGGAAATAACCCGATTCTTTACAACTTCTTTTTATATCGGATGCCATAAATGTAGGCAAATTTTCGCACTGCAAAATTAGATCAATAAGTGTTTATTTTTCTCAAATAATTTTATAGTAATGATAGTAAGCACTTTTTTACTTCCATTTTTTAAAAAATTATATACTGTATTTTTTTCTGAACTCTAATTAAAAAAGTACTTAGCTAGACTGGTACAATCAATTTGCAGCAACATACTTGAACGGTGCACTCAAGAGACTACTGCAACCTGTGCTACGTGTCTAAGGCTTGCTTAAACTAGATTGTATGGAAAAGAAAGACACGCTGCGTCAAAGGAATCCCTTAATCTGTTTTCCATTAGGTAAATTCGAAACTTAATCTTTCTACCCTTAGTTTAATTCCAAGTGCGAGTCACATCTAAGCTTTAGGTTTGTGTGGATACCTGGTTGACAATATAGTTTTAAAACAGTAAAATGATATTAGTGATTACAGACACTGCTTGTCTAAAATAACTCGACCGGCATTGACTAACACTTCACCCGAGCAAGTACTAGACAAACATCCGGGCTTCGCAAAATTATAAAAGTCGATCGGAAGGTTTGTCAATCAGACAGGAATCTATCTCATGGCTCAGCTACAAAAAACAACGCCACCGGTAAACATAAAAAGTTCAGTTCACACAAAGCTTCTTGTACAAACAAAATCGGTCATTTTTCACTTATTTCAAGTAGAGCTTCCACGAATGCTTGGTAATTTGAGGAGCTATCTTGTCAAAGGAAGATGCTCAGATAATAAGTGAGTCGGCCTAACTACCATTGTGGCGTATTCAATAAAAGACAACAAGGCGTATTGATAATAAAAGGCTCATGTTACCAAATAATAGCGATACGGCCCGCTTAACTCGGTTGGTGTATCGAAACCGCCGCTGTTTAAACTACAGCATTACACTTTCGCAGAGCGTAAAGTACATCAAAGTATTTACAAGAAAATGGAAACATTGCTGAAAATTAGTCGTCCGAACTAACACGCTTGTAAAGTCTACGAAGAGAAAACGCTTGGAACTTAAATTAGGAATGACATCTACAAACCTTTATATAAACACAACTGATGTCTATCTCTGAATTTGACCTTTATAGAATATGCATTACATTTCAACACGATTGAAGTCTAGTGTGTCCAATTTGATGCAGGTATAAAGGCTACAATATGACTGCCTTGTTATAAAACTTAAATGTCCGTTATAACTCGTGAGAGTGCAGGCATTTAAAATGTATTGGTTTTTATGTTCTTGAATTTTAATAGCAAATCATATACTCAATAAATAAAGTCTCGTGGGAGTATTTTACCATTACCTTATCACAATCCGAATTGCTATTCAAGATTTACATGCAAATCGTCCTGTACTAATCACGTTTGATCATAAAACGCCCTTTTAAGACCTCGGAAATCGCCTTTTTCAATCACTGGGACAGAACATGAACAATATATCCAATCCTATCTTAACCACATTGCTTAAAATCAATAGATACAGAAGGATGTAAGATAAAGTAAATCCCTTCTATACAACTTACGTTATACGTAATTACAAAAATGATAAAACATAAGATTACTTTGTAAATATTGTATGTTATACAACAATATATTAGTTTTGTTAACAGTCGAACTTTAGATTTTGAAAGACAGACCACTTTAAAATGTTAAAGCGTTTTGGCTATATCAAATTACGTTTACACGACCCAAAGTATAAGCTTGATAAATCTCAAAAGTGAACTTATTACAAATCTTGGGGAAAATGTTTGATTTGTATCTGAGCGATATTTAATCACAGGGCAATATGCAATGTATGTTTCGATTCATAACATCATACAGTTTCTATTAGTTTCAATAGCTATGTAAAATTTCTAGTTACGTATTTTTTAAATGGATTTTTTAAGTTTAGTTTGTATATATTTTCAATTTTGAAGAGAAATTTGTCAAATAGGGTTCACGTTAGAAAAACAACAAACTACAAAGGGATAGTTGGTAAAATACGTCGATTATTAGATAACGAAGTTAGCATACATAAATAGGCTAAAATGACTTCAAAAAATAATGTGCGGTTACTTTAGCGGTCGGTTTAAGAACACACCATCTATAAGCTGTTACTA
This sequence comes from Ciona savignyi, assembly GCA_000149265.1. Lineage (NCBI taxonomy): Eukaryota > Metazoa > Chordata > Ascidiacea > Phlebobranchia > Cionidae > Ciona > Ciona savignyi. The sequence goes on along the minus strand of CH001582.1, from coordinate 86,875 downwards.
ATTTGCAAATTATATATATGTTTCAAATCCTTTCTTAATGGTTTAAACATTTTTATTAATTGTTTAAACACAAATATAGTGGCAGCAAATTAAAGTTTCTAGCAACGTAAATATAATTTATTTAAACATTTTTTAAGAAGACGAATCGTTTTTATTGGCAATCTCTTCATAAGGCAGAATCTCAACAATCACTATACTGTAAAAACATCCTGTAAATATACATATTTTTTGTGGGTTTTTGTATGTAATATTAAAATACAAATTATTCATGTAAAATAATATATATAACTGTACTACTACGCTCTTGTTTTTTATGTGTTTACACAGATATATATAATATGTGTTTTGTTATTACTTGCCGTATTTGAGTGTATTTTACCATTTCAGCGTAAATTTACATATCTTTTTAGTAATTATACGTATAAAGTATATAGAACATTTTAAATAATTTTTTTTTTATTTTCCAAATTCAGATAAAATTACAAATTCTTCATGTAAAATAACATATAACTATATTATTACGATACAGTTTTTTCTGTGATTATACGGATATAATATGTGTTTTATTGTTTTGTGTCATATATTTGCTATACATGCAGATTATCGATTTAGGCAACAAATGCCTATGTTTTCTGCAAACGCATTAAAGCCACATAAGCACAGCGTTAAAATATAAGTTTAAACCTAGGTAGCCTGACTATAGTCAGGCGGCAAACAAGTGTTGTTTGTTTCTGTATAGCGTTCTATCGCGAGGTAGCTTATTTATTACTAGTTCAAAGCGACCTAGAAAAGGTTTAATAAGATTAATAAGGCATGTGTATTTACATGCATTGTTATACCATATTTTAATTTTAGTCAAGGATCTATATAGACAAGTATGTATTCGTCACGTATCTCCAAACACTCCAGAAACCAGCAACATAGAAATACCCTAACCAAGCTATTCTTAACCAAGCTATGAGTTGAATTCTTCAGCAATATGTTGGATCCGGATATATATTCAATGCCTTACATGGTTGCTAGCAGGTCGTGTGGTCTGACGAAGGAGCGATATCGTGACTTAAACAATGTTTGTTTTCTCTGTTTTGTCTCAGTAACACATTCCTTCCACATATTCCATTTTATAGTTGTATTCCTTAAACTTACTTCACCTTTCCCCTAATTACTTAACACATTCCGTTAATAGCTTGCACTCAATGCATTGTACAGGAAACCCTCTCGACCTTAAGATCTTCTTTATTTACGACATTACATCGTTTAATTTATTTATAATCTTTTTGTAAGCCTCGTATTCATGCTTATTCCATTGCTTATTATACTGATCAAATTTTACCCATTTTTGTACCAAGTACATTGCATTTTGTTTACCACAACTTTCACTCTCGTATTTACTGCATTCCATTTGTTTACAATAAAGCGCATTACAACCGCCGTACAATGGACCATTAAAAGAGTCATTCAACATATAACAGGTATTTCAATTCAAAGCGCCAATAACTTTTTGGCCGAAAGTAGGGCGGAAAGAATATTACGCTTCGGCTATAAAGTTTCGCAGCAATCAGTCGCTTTTGTATACAGTCTATATATAAGTCGATAAAAGTAACCAATTGAGCTATCCGATTTTCAACGCTACTAGAAAAACAAACAAACAAAAGTAAATTTAGTATTGCCTCAAATTTGATTGGGCAATTTATTTTCATGAAAACATTTTATTTATTTTTCTTGGAACAACAGTTTCAATAAAATAGCAGGAAACAAAACTTAATTTATGTACATTTCATATATATTATACACACACAATTTCATTTATAAGCACAGGTAAGATAATATTAAAAATAATTCAGATCAAAACCAAATATGGCTGAGAAGGCCATTTTGATAGCTATTTATTTAATTTTTTCACGTTTTGGGCTATGGTTATCTGGTATTCACTACTTCTGTAACAAATCACTAGGTTTAAATCAGTGGTTCCCAACCTGGGGGTCGCGACCCCCAAAGGGGTCGCAAAGCATGTTAAAGGGGGTCGCGAAGCTGTTACTAATGTAAGAACAAAGGTAAATGTCAATAGGACTGGGTGCACCGGTACGCTCGTAGTATGTGCTATCATAGAGTACTAACATATATTAGTACTCTATGGTGCTATCCCGTGCATAATTTTTTATTGAGACATTTCATTCGGATTGCTTAGTAGCACAATATTATTGCATCAGTATGCGTCCACTGTGATGTCATATTGTCCACTGTGATGTCATAAACTATGACCACTTGACTGTAAACGTACAATAGCTGCAAATTGGAACTTTATTAAGGAAGTAGCCTAGTATATTATACAACAGAAATCAGTCAAGACTTGGAATTGGTAAAGATAGTTAAGGGGAGCATCATATGCGTTTAGCTGCAGATCTACAAGGTCAACGATCGCGCTGATTTGTTAATAAATGCAAGTAAAGCATTTTTGTGCTAACCTTCTAATTTTGCATTTAGGATAGAATATAAGTGTGGGTCACGGAATCTTCGAAAATTTTTAAGGGGGTCACCAAGGGAAAAAGGTTGGGAACCACTGGTTTAAATTATCTTTTTGGATTATAACCCGGTGCAACCGGTACAGTAACTTGTACATAGCAATATTCATTTAACAAAAGGACATTGTTACGTCATATAATAAAACAGTTCATGATTGTTAGTCAATACCAATTATTCTCGAAATGTGTCACAGATACAATTGTTAATTTCTAACCAATAGAAGTTAAGAACAGTACAATTGCAAAACAATGTGCATTATTGTTTTGGTTGGCAAGTTACAAAAGATTAATTGATTTGTGTTAGATAATCTCACAATAGCCCAGTTGTTCGGCTCTATTTGAAAAGCTCCTTGTTTTGTTATCAATGTTTTTCACGGTTTAATATTTGCATATATGTCGGTCCAACCACATGTGCGTGCCTAAGTGTTCGTTAAAATCACTATAAACCACATCGTCCCTCGGCCTAAATAGCTTTTCAATCAATTTTGACACAATGCAAGCTGCTTCAGCAGAATGTTTTTTTTACTTTTTAGCTTTTAAGGCACTTATGTACAAATGCTTGGATACATAAAATACAGTTTACTTTTTTTAATCGCAGATATAATGGTTTTATACGTAAGGAAGTATTTGGCCGATTCCCACGCCTATGCAAGCTATACAGTTTACGTCACAGATCGCTTCTCTCTTTTATGAGTATTTACTGAAAGCTTAACAGTACGGTCGTGTGGCCAAATGGTTAAAGCGACCTATACACATTTCAATATAATACCTAAAAAAACGTTTTTTGGGGGGGATCGGTATATGTATTGGTCGCGTTAACCATTCTGTCACACGAACGTGTTTTTTACCGGTCTTAGTTTCGAACCCAAGATGAGCTCGTTGTTAATGCTGTTTTTTGTATATAATTTGATATATGAATCGGTCGCGTTCACCATTCGGTCACACGTACAACCTGTGCTAAGTATTGTTGTAAAACTAGGGCTCCCCCTAGCGACAAATATAATACACAATTAATTAGATAAATTACTTACGGTTTGGTGAATGGAAATCTAGGACAGAAAGGGGGCGTTTTATCAACGGGAATTGTGAGAATGTCTTGTTTCCGAATTTCGTTTCGAAGCCATTTCATTGTGTTAAATAAGAATGAGAGGTTGCTACATTTATTGTTCAGCCATTCAAACCACTGGGTTCATGCGATATCCTTCGACACACCTCATATAATTTCACCACCTTTTTGCTGGTGACAATTTTCCGGCCAAGTTTCGACTCCATGATGTGCCTGTAACCATGGTAGTGTTTGTATAGTTATCGGTTTGTGTTGGTCACGTTTCGGGTCGGTCACTCTTACTTTCTACGGTTTGCAATATTTTTTTTAAAAGTGCCAATTTTCGAACAATCCAGAACGGCCTCGTCATAAATCGATTTTGCATAGAAATGGGTATATTTATGTATCGGTCGCGTTTACCATTTGACCACACGACCGTAGTTTGTTTTTTCGTTCTTTACGTGCAAGGACTTACCTGTTTCATGTCGCTATCCTAAGGTGCATTTTTAACATCTAGGTATTTCTTCATCAACTTACTCTGAACCACTTTTGACGGGACATACAATCAAGCATACGCGGTTAAGTAGCTACTTTATAGAAAGCGGCCAGGTGATAGAGGGTATAGGCATATTTTGATGTACATTGAACTGAACTAAACTACCGGTGTTTTTTTCTTTGTGATTCTGCACAGTTCCAACCGGGAGACACTTGTTTATAGGATATTTATGTTTATCCCCTTTGATGGGGAAACCAAGGTGGTTGCCACACGGGCAATCATCAGTCGTACGAGATCGGCCGATATTTAACCCCTCATTGATCGATTCGCTTCAATCCCTTGCACAAAACTGGAAATATTAATTTTTACAATTTTTTTTAATTTCTGTTCGTTTTTGGAATCATCTAACGCTTGGATCTTTTAATTTTTCTCAGCATTTCAATATTTTACATTCGGGCAAGCATTTTGAATGTTTACATTGACAAAATTTGTGACATGATAGCAGGACTTAAATTGACCTGAAGTCACCCCAGATTTAATGGTAAAGTGTCAAAATCACTTGAATGTGGCGTTAAAAGATTAGGTCGTAGCAAAAGCGACGAATTATTTATGTCCTTAGAGGTGATGCACACCATTGCTGGTTTAAAACAACGCCAAAACATAACGGTACTTAATATACTTTCATGCCTATAAAAAAAGCTACAATTTTGCACTGGATTTGATAGGTTTGTCCGACCGGTTAGTCTGGTGGATTAGTGTGACGCAGTTTAGAAACTTGTCGCTAGCCAGTCGGTTGTGTCCTTGGGCAAGGCACTTAACGGGCATTGCCTGAACCCGCCGGATTAATGGGTTTTACCAAATTGAAGGAACGTGTGAATCATACACAACACACTGCACGGAGTGGTCAAATTGGATTTAAAGCCTTAAAAAACTAAATATGTTTGGGAAATTAAGCTTCATTTTATTACAGCGTTTGACAAGTGGCTTTAATTTAAAACATTTGTGAAAATGTTCCTAAAACAATTATTCTTTTTTTACCAAACATGTAAAAAAAGTTTGGTTTGATAACTATGGGACCCATGCGTTTATGCTTGCAAAACTATGACAGTCCGGTTAAAACTTTCGAAAATGTTGGATAACATGGACCTGACGTGCACATACCAACATAATGTGTAAGGAACATGGATAACAAAATTGGATTGTTACTTTAGGGAACCATGCGTTTATACTTGTAGAAACAAACTACATACTCGATGTATAAAACACAAATTGTAATTAGGGACTTAGCTCGCATAACTATATAGCATACAAAATGTGTTTTACCAAATTTAGGAATTTAGCTTCATTTCAATACAGCACTTGAAGAAAAAGCTTTAATTTAAAACATGTGTGGTGAATCTTTCGTAAATCTAACACGATTGTTCTTTTTTTACCTACACATGGAGAAGAAGTTTGGTTTGATAACTATGGGACCATGCGTTTATGCTTGCAGAAACAAAAACTACATACTCATTGTATAAAATACAAAATGTGGTTAGGGACCCTGTATCAGTAGCATGAATATATAGCATACAAAATGTGTTTTACAAATAGTGGTGGTTAAACACGTGGTTGACACTTTCTAGTTTATTTCTGATTTAATTTTTTTAAATTTATGAACAAAAGTCCCCTGTCAGAACATATCTTGTACAATATAGCTTAATGCTGTTGTATAAAAAGGGTGGTATAAAAGTTTATCGTGTTTATTCACGCGATTGGGAAATCACCTCACGCACAAAGTCGGGTTACTAGAAATGTCGCAGTGTGTGGTGTATCATGAAGTGAAAGATATTTCTACATTATTGAACACAATTTCAAAACGTTTAGGCAATGTCCATTGTCCACTAAGTGCATTAGAACACAATCGAGTAGTCGGTGGCCATTATTAATGATTATTTTATATTTATTTAAAATGGAAAGGTAGCTAACGAATTGATCTAAATTATTTTTTCTTTAACTTGAAAAATAGAACACATTTTTATTTATTGTTTTTTTTTTAACCAGGCCAAGTTTCGAACCGATCATAGGCTCGTTTTATGTAAGTTTAGGAGTTTAAAATCGGATGTTCGATAGCGGAATATTCAGTCATTGAAGTTCTGAAAGTGAATTGCCACCACATATTATCTTCTCCCTGTCACCTTCACTTTCCCCTTTCCCTGTCACCTTCACTTTCTCACCCTAAAGGTCGACACATAACTGGTCATTTATCCCATCAAAAGATACATATTGAGGCCTTTTTTTTTTCTTTTTTTTACCGAGCCAAGTTTCGAACCAATGATAGGCTTGTCACTAGGACCGTTTTTATGTATAAGAGTCGGTATATGTATCGGTCGAGTTAACCATTTGGCCACACTACCGTACATAGCGAGGCCTTCTCCCCTCCTCACATACTCCTGCGTAATCACCCCTACTAGGCTCATCAAATTTTACACTTGAGTGAGTTTCGTTGTGAAACTTAATTCATTCCAACCTACTCACTACTCAAATGTAAATTATAAACCCCGTACAATGAAAATCAACAAATTATTCAATTAACTGATGTTTTGCTATTCCAACCACGTGATCAAATCGATGAACCGTTACGCCTGGTGACCTAGCAACAGCGTTACGCTTTGTCGATCACGCGAAATATAATTTCATTACTTTCCTTGATTGATACTTCTTTTGTTACGTAACAATAGCCTCGGCGCGCGGGTAATAAAGGCCCTTTGTCGTATCGATTGTTTTGTTGTCAACTGGTCATGGTTTGTGTGTGTAATAGCGTTTGGGTCTGTTAAGTAACAATTCAGAATCAGATTTGACAAATTTCTCGACATACCGCTATATATTGTGGTTATCTATTTAATTAAGGTTGGAAAAGTTGGCGAGTTATAATGACCTCCAAAAGTACCAGGACAGGTTCCGCACGTGGGCGCCTTAGGTCCAGCAGGTTCGTTTGCATTTGACTTGACTGCATTCAAGTACGGTCGTGTAGCCAAATGGTTAACGCGACCGATACATATACCGATTCGTATACAAAAAACGGTCCTCGTGACGAGCCCATCATGGTTTCGAAACTTAGCTCGGTTAAAAAAAAACTTGACTGCATTCAAGATAAACGATTGTGTGGCCGAACGGTTACCACGGTCGATTCACTTACCGGATTCTATGTAAACCGGTCGTGTTGCCAATATATGAGCATGTATATATGAGTTTGTGTGGCTGGGTTTACGGCGTTTAAAAAAACAAGCACGGCGTTCAAAAAAACAAAATGCAAAGCTATTAAGCGGAAAATTAATACAGTTGACCGTTTTATAACCATCCTGTTTTATCGTCCTGAAACTAACATGTTAATCTTTCCTGGTATTATAAGATTATTCTGATTGTTGATGGGAACTTCATGTCACACTTACAGGTCAACCAAGTTTGATGCCGATGATGTCACACATCCGAAAATTGTAGGGGAAACCCCGCAGGAGAGAATGAAAGTCGTAAACTTCTTTCCAACGGAAGTCCCAGACACAGAAGAAGAGGAAAATTTTACGGAAGTGACATTGAATAAAAGATTGGAAGGAAAACCCAGAAGACAAAAGAAATCGTGGGTTAGTTATAAAAGAAATATTTGTAAAATCCTGGTTGTGGTATGATTTTAGAATTTTGTACTTTTTGAAAGCACATATAGTTGAAACACTATTTAAAAGTTTTGAGACCTTTTAAGAGCAAATGTATAAATCTAACCTAGCATTGTAAGCTAAAACTGATTAAACATAGCAATAAGTAATGATTCACGGGGTTTAAATATCCCCATTTGTGTAACAAATCGATTCGTGTACGCCATTTAAACACAAACAAGCGAACCCGCGTTCAAAATTCAGGCAGATTCATTCATTTGTTTAAAATAAATCCACACCAGAACTGATTAAATCATTTGTTCAAACACACAAGCCAGTTACGACGTATCGAACGCCGTATTACTTGGGCTACTACCATAAAGCCAACACACAAATTTCAATGCCCAATCAAGCTTAATCAAATAATTAAATATTTATTCAACTCGCGTTACAATTTCAGGTTCATTCATTTGTTCAAAATAAATCCACAGCAGAACTGAAATAATTTGTTCAAAATCAAATACAAAAGCTAGTTACCACGTATCGAACGCAGTATTACCTGGGTATTTCTACCATATAACAGTATTACTGCAGTATTACTACCGTATAACACTAACACACATACGTCTACGAACAATCAGGCTTAACCAAATAATTAAATATTTATTCAACTCGCGTTACAATTCCAAAGTTCCATTGATCTGACTCCAATATTTGCCCCACATACTCAGATAACCAGGCATCGGCCAACCTTGTCCGCCAAAGTCACTCCGGATTATTTCACCCCCCGATTGCGACCGCCCAAGTTCGATCGACTCCCGATGAAACGAGCACAGAAGAATGAGGATTATGACATCACAGGTAGGACGTGTTGACGTAACAAATGCATTTGTGTAAGGTTTATTCTAGCTTTGGTAGCTTGTGTAATTTTAATTGGTTTTTATATTTGAAGTTTTGCTTTAATTTTTTTAAGTCAAGCTTCAAAGCCAGGAATCCTAAAGTGTTTCTTAATATCCGCCACACGACGCATTTGTTTTAATTATAAAAACTTCGGGCTACCCCTATGTAACAAAGGTCTGTGAACATCTTATTAAACTATATGTTTATTCTTAAATCCTTACATTTTACATTAAATTTGCATATTTTACGAAATATTTACTTTTCACAGATGACGTAGAAGAACGTCATCGATTCGCTGAATACGACTTGGAATCCTGGGAACCCCCTAAACCGCCACCAGTCCTGCCCATGAGTATAATATCTGAGCGTCACCAGGACGACATCCGGGTACCATGGTATCCACCGGAGGAAAGGTTCAGGTTCGGGGAAGTCTATGAGGCGAATATTATGCACGTGAGTACGGTTGTGGGTTCGATTCTTACCTGGGGATGATTTTTTTATAGAATTTGCTTAAAACTTACGAAAATATATACCAACCACCCACACACTGTAATAGCTCCAGCAACTCGACTGTGGCCATGAGGTGTCTTAGGACTCGGTGGAAAATGTTTAACAATCTCCATATATCACTATACGTCACAATTCTTACAGTTGATTCACAAATACCTGGAAGTAGACACATACCACCGACTCATTTATGTGGGGCCTGAGAAAGGCTCTCTAGCACCGCTGGTGGAGAAACACTTTTGTCTCACAACACCAGTCACGTCGGTTTTCCCAGGTAACATGCCAATGATTTTAATTATTTCCATGTTATACAAATCATAAACTACTTCGTAGTTCTTCGTACATCGATTTTTTTTGCGTCAAAAAACTAATTATAAACAAATGGAAAGTTCATTTTTTTACTGGGTAACCAATCACTTACTCGTGGTAAGGTATGCTGATTTTAACGGACGCTGCTTAAATCCAGTGAAGCAAAACTGAAAAATCTCTGCTAACCCGACGGTGGGCGCGAGGTGATATAACGATTGTCCGTGTGATAACACTCTTTGCGTTTTTCCATTTAATATGATAAACATAATTATTTTATGTGTTATATATCCATACTTTGGGGTAAACTTACCTTTTCTCACAACTCAGGTAAAGTCGATTATCGGGACGTCGAGGAAAACCATAGACTTCTTGCGTTCAAAATATCGCACGTGGGCGCTGAAGAGTTCTTTGCCCAGGTATGTATTCATATCGATACATTTGATGAGTCGTCTAATTTAAAAGCCTATTTATCTACTTACTGTAATTGATCGGCGCTGAGCATGAACTGTATTGCTGTCCACCTGAGCAAGCTACTTTACATTACTTGAACACGATGGTATTTATTAATTTGTCTAAATTATAAGCTATGTCTGATTAATATTCAAACGCGATAATACCCAAACAACTAGTTACTAGACTGTAAACACAAATTTATTCAAACAAATTTGAACGATTCCTTTAATGTAGTAATGTCTAGCATGGACATACTGTGACAAACAACCACCATAACGATGCTTCCAACATCTTACAGGCCAGTAAAGACCCCGCCTACTGCCACGCCCCATTCGACCGCGTCATAATACATGACGCAATTCAACATTTCAACGACCCCCAGATGACCTTTAGTCAAGTGATGAAAGTGTTGCACAAATACGGAAAGGTATAAGGCCAATTTCATTAACCGGCTAAATTTCAAACCTATGATGGACTCGTCGCTAAGTACGTTACTACATAGAAATCTGTATATGAGTCGGTCACGTGAAGCATACTGCAGCACGAAGGATTCTTTTATATATTTTTTAATCGGGCTAAGTTCCAAACCAATTATGGGCTCGTTGCTTAGACCGTTTTTTAATATAATTCGATATATGAATAGGTGGCGCTAACCATTCGACCACATGACCGTTCACATCACGGGCGTTTTAATTTTTTTAGGTGACATTTTATTAGGAATATACGACACAACAGTAAGGACAAATAGTGTACAACAATGTGTGGACCGGCCGCAGTCGAACGGCCGAATGTCTTAGAAAAAGGGTATACACATATAAAGAGTTAAACGGATGCCCATTACGTGCGTTTCATGACGTCATCATTTAAACCTGGTCCCTGGTACACCGTCTAGTGACCATCAATTTATGTTCCTAGATCCTCATAATTCACCGACCAGGAGCGCTAAACACTCTCCCCTACTTCCACCAAGCTAAGGAGCGGATTTGCGACGGGGAAGTCCCCTACATGAAATATATTTCAGCCCTACAAAAAATAGGTGGGTTGGTTATATTGAATAGGAAATAAAGACCTAACGATTTGGCCATGTTCAAATAAGGCGTTGACGTTGCGTTAGCGCATGTGGTAAGCCCCGAAAGGTAGTGACATCGAAACAGTAGTTGTCCAATTAATTATATAGCTGGACAGCGCATGTACGATACTTTAAACCAGGGGTTCCCAAGCTTTTCTCAGGACGACCCCAAAGACAACTTTCAAGTGTCCAGTGCGACCCAAGGTCAATATATATTTTTTCACGAAAAGCATGGATTAGAAAAAAAGTCAACTGCTTGATAGCCATTATATGCTATTTTGATTGAAAACTGAAAAGCCTAACCTACTCTTTTACTGCTATTCCAAATTTAAATTAAATATTAGTTCCAATACTTGTCAGCCTACTGATAGCAAACTATCTTTGCTGCAAAGTACATACAAACAATTCAACTCTGCAAATCAACAACGTATCATTCCATTATAAACAATCAAACAGTGATGTCACAATAAGCACCTACATTTTCGATAGCATAAGTACAGACTTAGTTAGAGTGATGCCTATAAGCCTGTTTTACAGTAAGCCATGGTACAAACTGCTAAATTTAACATGGTTTGTCAAATCTTAGATGTTTTGTACATCCATTATTACCATACCTCACTGACCCCACCGACCCCATGACCTGTTTGCGACCCCACCTACTTATCACTCCGACCCCATTTTGGGTCGCGACCCCTGGTTTGGGAACCCCTGCTTTAAACCAATGTAGCATTGAATTAAACATATAAAAACAACTTTGCACTAATAGCAATTAACACTGAGTGTTCTGATGACTCAAGGACTTGAATGATCACGAATATTTTTGATGGTATAAATCATGGACCGATTTTCTACAGATTAATACCTAAAATACGGTCCTAGTGACAAGTATTCGAAACCTAACTCGGGAAATATTTATTATATCAATAAATAATGTATTAAATAATGGGGGAAACAAATTACGCATGTTGCTATATGTATATATGATCCTATTATGACGTAGGTGCTGACGTAGAATGGGACCTTGTTCACGTGCCAATCGTCATGGAAACCGCGAAATGGCTGTCAATGCTGAAGGACAAACACCCGCCGCAAATGGAGATAATGAGCCATTATGAGATCACATGTGGAATTCGGGAGTTGTCGGAAGGCCCCCTCAAGTATTTGGTGAGATTGTTGACAGGTTTACTTAACTCAAAAGGCGATTTCGAACATAAAGATTTTGGCGAAAAAATTCCAATGTTATCGTCATGGTTCACGGTTGTGTCCTTGGGCAAGACACTTTACAGACATTGCCTGAACCCAGCAGATTAGTGGGTTCTACTAAATTGAAAGAACGTGTGAATCATACACAACACACTGCAATAGGCCCGGTAACCCGACGGTGGAGGCGAGGTGATTTGACGATTGCCCGTGTGTTAACCCCCTTGGTTTTCCCATTCATAAGGGTAAACATAAATATTCTATGTACTATATTTTTACACACACCTTAGATTCCCTGCTGTAATAAACCCTCACATGTTGTACAGCAAGGTGACGAAATGGAGATAGAGGATCGTCTGATGTTCATCACCGCATCCTACCCGACCATGGACTGTACTTACCCTTCTGTACAGCGTGTTGGGGGTGCCAGTAAGGTGGGTGGATGTTCCCTAGGTGGCAGTATTAAACGTTTATTCATAGCCAGACAGTCGTGTGGCCGAATGGTTATTTTAACTGATACAAATACTGAATTCTCATCATGCATTTGAAAACTTAGATCCGTAAAAAAGAAGACAAAAGGTTGTAGAATCAAATTGTACTGCTGGCGAGTTTGTTTGGTCCTTAGCCAATACACTAAAAGTAAACCGAATGATGAATAAAACTAAACAAAGTAGCAACATCTATAAACACACACTTCCTTAACAGTGGGAGAAAGTCTTTCGACAACGCTTCTGTATTTTCCATTTACTGGTAAAAACTACGAATAATATCGTGTAAACTGTAAAGTATTATAGCTAAAACATTAAGATTAAGTTTAAATAGTTTATTCCAGAGTTTTTTTTCTTTAAACACTCGCGGAGGGAAAATTTCAACAATATATCACGGTGGTTTCCCGAAGACGTCATTGACTTCGTGGGGTCTAGCTTGTATGAATGCAGCGACCTTTACCAGGCCTGTACTTGGCTATTACAGTCCCAAACCACACACGACCACTTTCTTCCAGGTCTCTTCATTTACTAAAGAATCTCAAAGTCAATCAAAGTCACGACACACGAGTCGGTAATAACGGATAAGCAAAGGGTTTTAACACAAAACACACCAAAAAGAGCAACACTGGGTTAATTAAATGAAAGAACGCTACAACTTGGGCAATACACCTTGGATTGTTTATACGTGTGCTCAGTATGTGTGTTGTTATTTTAAGTATTATTGGAACCGCTCTCAGTATCACACAGTGTGTAGGATTGTAAAACTCAAGTAGTTTTGATGGAGCGAGAAATTAACCAGAGGGTGAACAACAATAAAATGATTAATTAAAACATCATTTCTATTCAACATATTATATCGTGATGTTTGACATTTTAATAACCTTATTCTACAGGTGCCTTACCCAGGCCTAGCTGATATAAAGTACAGTCTTCCAATTACTGAAGACATTCAACAATTTCTGCCAAAGAGCAAAACTGCACAATACAAAATGAAAAGCATATTTTAATAATGTTTAGTAACATTGCCCTTTTCGTATTTGGTAATCGATTTAGGGTAATTGTGTTATGTCATAAACACATCGTTTGTTTACTCATAACATATAATTTGTTATGTCAATTCATAATACATCGTCTGTTTATTCATAACATGTCGTTTGTAATATTATTTCATAATACATTCTATGTTAATTCATAATAGAAACTAACTAGATGGTAATGGTAATTTTGTGCCAGTTAGCTGAAAAGTCTGCGTTAGCAGACAAAATAGGATAGGATAGGATGTTCCCATTAATCCGCTGGGTTCAGGTACTGTCTGTTAAGTGCCTTGCCCAAGGACACAACCGACTGCTTGATAATTACCCACCAACGGCCAACGCGCTATTGTTTGGCATCAGACCAGATTATAAACAGAACATCCTGTATCCTTTCACTACCAGATTGGTCTAATTGTTTTTTTCCGGTTCGACACCCCATACGTACGGCAAATATGGTCTTTTATCCCTGTCACATCACAAACTGTTGGGACAATTCTAGTGATTAGCATAATTTCTACTACTGGTTAATAAAAAGTTTGCTATGTAAATGCAACTAATAAATCTGACATAAAAATATAATACTTACCTATCAAACCATACTAAATTTTTCGTATGGTTCGTACAAAATAATTAAAACCGATAGACATGAATTTTACATTTGTGTTTATTTCGTTTTAAAATGATAAAATGTTTTTCTATCCACGTGTAATGTATCAAAATACGGTTTTGTGGTCAAACGGCTAGATTTGTTGCCCGCGCTTGCTCAATGCGGATCGTTTGTTTGATCACAGAGCCTGTGTCGGCTGAAGATTTGGCGGTTATTATGATTGGCGTTTATCAGACACACTACAATAGTGTGGGCGGTTCCACGATAGTGCCGGTACCAGGAATCTAGACTATAAAAGGTCCGAACTCTTTAAACCA
>CH001582.1:38751-56329 GCA_000149265.1 Ciona savignyi | reverse complement strand
TTGTTGCGGTTATTATGGGGCGTTAAAGCAAACTGGTCACTGGTTTATGTGCGGTTCAAATGAGATTGGTGGCTAGTTATGGGTCCCATTTGAAAAAATGGGACACATATTGTTTTTGTCCGTTTTTTTTCGTTTTTTTTTCGTCAAAGGTTTGACAGGCATGACTTGTGGCCCCGACATCTACCAGAAGGGGTAATGGAATTGCAACGAAACTTTAACATTTGTTAGCGCACATGGTCTAGATATGCAGAAACCATAATTTTGGGAAATTTAGCCAGGGGAATTCCCCTGGGAGGTAAAAAACCAAAACGGGTTATTTTTTCTAAATTTTTAGCATTTTTGGGCATAACGCTTGAACGGCTGATCCAATTATGATCAAATTTGGTAAAATAATAGTGTGTTAGCAACTGCTTTACTAATTAGAAGAAACAAAATATTTACCCAGGGAAATACCCTAAAAATGAAGATTTGTTTCTAAGTCATGATTGTGATAGGCATGGCTTGTGGGTCCAACATCTAACGGAAGTGGTAATGGAACCGCAATAAAACTTTGTCATTTGTTAAATAATGTGGTATAGATATGCAGAAACTAAATTTTGGGTTATTTACCCAGGGGAATTCCCCTGGGAGGTCAAAAACAAAACGGTATTTTTTTTTAAAAGTTTAGCATTTTTGGGCATAACGCTTGAATGGCTGATCCAATTATGATCAAATTTGGTAAAATAATAGTGCATTAGCCACTGATATAACAATAAAAAAATTTAAATATTTACCTAGGGAAATACCCTAAAAATGAAGATTTGTTTCTAAATCATGATTGTGATAGGCATGGCTTGTGGCAACGACATCTACCAGAAGTGGTAAAGGAATTGCAATGAAACTTTGACATTTGTTAGACAACATGGGCTAAAAATGCAAAAACCAAATTTTGAGATAATAAATCAAGGGGAATTCCCTTAATACGTTAAACACCTAAACGGTAGTTTTTTTCATTGTTTTAGCTTTTTCGGGCATAGCGCTTTAACGGCTGCTTCAATTTTAATCAGATTTGGTGGAATGTAAGTAATTAGTCACTTATTTAACACCTTAAGAAAATAAAAAAAATCCCTAGGGAAATAACCCAAAAAAATGGGTTTTTGTTCTCAAATCAGGATTGTGACAAGCATGCCATTTCACCCCGACATTTACCAAAAGGAGTAATGGAATCGCAATAAAAATTTGACATTTGTAATGGAACATGGTCTAGATATGCAAAAACTATAATTTGGATAAACGAATCTAGGGGAATTCCCCTGAGACGCTAAAAACCAAAACGTTTTTTTCTAAAAAATTGACTTTTTGGGGCATAGCGCTTGAATGGCTGCTCTAATTTTGATCAGATTTGGTGAAATGTTAGACCATTAAACACTCTGTGAGTCAATTTATTAAAAGAAAGAAAACATTTACTTAGGGCAATTCCCTTAAAAACGAAAATATGTTCTTGAATTATAATTTTGACAGGCATGCCATATCGCACTGACATATCCAACAAGGAGTCGACAAAACTAAATAAAACTTAAAGAATTGTTACATAACATGACCCACATATGTAAAACAGAAACTTATCTACTAAACCCAGGGGAATTACCTGAAACCATGAAATCGGGCTATTTTGAAAATTTAGCTTTATTTTACCACCATGCTTGAAAACAAGCTTTAATTTAAAACATTTGTGGTGAAATGTTCGTAAATTTAAGACGTGTATTCTTTTCTCAACTACACATGGAAAAGAAGTTTGGTCTAATAACTATGGGACCCATGCGTTTATGTTTGCAGAAACAAAGTACATAATCAGTGTATAAAATACAAATTGTGGTTAGGGAACCTGCAGCATGAATATAGTGCATACGACATGTGTTTTACATATAGTGGTGGTTAAACACGTGGTTGACACTCTCTAGTTTTAGTCGAATTAAATTTCTGGGAGTATGGGGCGTAAGCATATTTATGGGTCCCATTTGGAAAAATGGGACACATATTGTTTTTGTCCGTTTTTTCTTTTCTTTTTTTTCTTTTTTTTTTCGTCAAAGGTTTGACTGGCATGACATGTCGCCCCGACATCTACCAGAAAGAATAATTGAATCGTAATGAAACTTAGTCATTCGGTAGACAACATGGTCTAGATATGCAGAAACCAAAATTTTTGGTAATAAATGAAGGGGAATTCTCCTGGGAGGTTAAAAACCAAAACGGTATTTTTTATGAAAAATTTAGCTTTTTGTGGCATAGCGCTTGAACGGCTGCTCTAATTTGAATTATGTTTGGTAAAAAGTAAGTGTGTTAGTGACTGATTTAACACTTAAAAGAAATAAAATAATTACCCAGGGAAATATCCTAAAAAATTCGATTTTGTACTGAAATCATGATTGTTACAGGCATGCCATTTTGCCCCAACATCTACCAGAAGGAGTAATGGAATCGCAATGAAAATTGGACATTGTTTAGACAACATGGTTTAGATAAAGGGGAATTCCCCTGGGATGCTAAAAACTAAAACGGCATTTTTTTCTAAAAAAATAGCTCTTTTGGGCATAGCGCTTGAACGACAGCTCCAATTCGAATCAGATTTGGTGAAATGTAAGTGAATTAGTCACTGATTTAACACTTAGAAGAAAAAAAAATACCTAGGGAAATACCCTAAACAATAAGATTTTGTTCTTAATTCATGATTGAGACAAGCACGCCATGTCGCCCCGACATCTACCAGAAGGAAATATGGAAACGCAATTAAACTTTGATATTTGTTAGACAACATGGTCTAGATATCCAGTAGCTAAAATGTTGGGTGATAAATCTAGGGGAATTCCCCTGGGACGATACAAACCAAAACGGTATTTTTTTCTAAAAAATGTGACTTTTTGGGACATAGCGCTTGAACGGATGTTACAATTTAAATCAGATTTTTTGGAATGTAAGTGCATTAGGCACTGATTTAACAGTTAAAAAAAAAAATTACCTAGGGAAATACCCTAAAAAATAAGATTTTGTTCTCAAATCATGATTGTGACAGTCATGCCATATCGCCACGACATCTAACAGAAGGACTAATGAAATCGCAATAAAAATTTGACATTTTTTAGACATCATGGTATAGATATGCAAAAACCAAAATTTTGGGTGATAAATTGAAGGGAATTCCCCTGGGACGTTAAAAACCAAAACAGTATTTTTTTCTAAAAAAATAGCCCTTTTGGGCATAACGCTTGAACGACTGATACAATTTAAATCAGATTTTCTGTAATGTAAGTGCATTAGTCATTGATTTAACACTTAAAAGAAATAAAAATTACCCAGGGAAATACCCTAAAAAATGAATCTAGGGAAATTCCCCTGAGACGTTAAAAACCAAAACGTTTTTTCTAATAAATTTGCTTTTTGGGCCATAGCGCTTGAACGGCTGCTCTAATTTTGATCAGATTTGGTTAAATGCTAGAGCATTAGACACTTTGTGCCAATTAAAAGAAAGAAAACATTTGCTTAGGGTGATTCCCCTAAAAACGAAGTTATGCTCCCGAATTATGATTGTGACAGACATGCCATATCGCACTGACATCTCCAACAAGGAGTCGACAAATCACATTAAAACTTTAAGAATTGTTACATAACATGGCCAACATATGTAAAAACAGAAACTCATCTACTAAACTTAGGGGAATTCCCTGAAACTATGAAAAACTAAATCGGGCTGTTTTGGCAATTTAGCTTTATTTCATTACAGCGCTTAAAACGGTTTAACATTTAAGGTAAAATGTTAGTAAATTAAGATGTTTATTTTTTTAACTACACATTGAAAAGAAGTTTGGTTGGACAACTATGGGACCCATGCGTTTATGCTTGCAGAAACAAAATACATACTCAGTTTATAAAATACAAATTGTGGTTAGGGACCCTGTAGCATAAATATATGGCATACAAAATGTGTTTTACAAATGGTGGTGGTTAAACACGTAGTTGACACTCTCTAGTTTTCGTTCATATTCAGATTCTTTATCATTTTTAGACTTGAGTTTCCAGCCGATCCATAGGCTTAATAATTATGGGTTCCCTTTGATTCCGAATGGAACACATTTTGCATTTACTCTGTTTTACTTCTTTTTTTCTGCGTAAGTCGGTTGACAGGCATGTCCGGTCACCAGGTCATTGGAGAGAACGCGTTATAGAATCAGGTTGCAACTTTCAAAAATCCTAACTCGCCCATAGTTTGCCTAGACTTTAACCAAGGGATATTTCCGCAATCGGGGAAAATGTAAAACATAGGCCATCCTTTTTAGCATTTTTAGCGTTATCGTCAATACCTCCGTATTAGAAAGGAATAGTTACTACAAAATTCTACTAACCGTAGAGAATTACTACACAAATCATAAAAAATCAATCTTATTACGCGTTCAAATAAGGTAGAAACACAAAACTAAGAAAAAAAATAGAGAGTGTTAACTACGTGTAAACAAATCATTATTTTTAAACTCTTGTTGAGGGAAACATATATAGAGATATATATTTTAATTTTGCTACGTTTTTTTTCTAGATAAACTATTGGCATGCACAGATCTTGTATCTGTTGTATTTTGATTTTGACCATTACCAACTGCCTTAAACAGACAAACAAACACGAGGTATTTACAATTAGCTGGCGCGGGAATGTGGGAATGTCGAGGGCGTGCGGGAGTAATCATTATAAACATTCGGTGGCAACGCGATAAACTAACGAATGGTTTACACAATACAACAGTATCGGCGGTAAGTTTACTTAATCGATGCCACAAAGCTTCTAATCTAAATTTCAGAAAGAATTTTTTATCTAAACGCCAGAAATTCACACGTGTCGCGCAATAAATATTTTCCTCGTTTAAAACATGATTTATTGATGGTTATAATATGAAGTGATACAAAATGCTTAATCAGATCACCACTACGTAATACCTTATTTATTCCGTTGACTAATGTCTTTACTTAAATCATATTTAAAATGCTACATAGGACATTTTATTTTTAACCTTAAAGCTCTATCACCCATGTAATTACTTTTACTGATCATTTTATTTATAATTCTTTATCCTATGCATACCTACAACCATTTGATTTTGAAATATACAGTTTAATTAAATAAATCATGTCAACTGTTAATGTGTAGAAACAAAGTTTAATATCTCTTTCGAACTGCTAGCCGACATTGCAATTTATATTTTAAAATATTGGTTTATTCTTCCTTACGTCATCAAAAAGACACGCGACTGCCTCTTTTGATCACATAGGCGTTAGACGTGGGCCAAACATCCGGATTATGTATTCTTATAGCATGGCCCACACAACACACACTTGCACAAGGCAGATATTGCTTAGATGATCAAGGATTGCCAAGTCGCGCAGATCTAAATTAAAATGGAAAACAGATATTTATTTTTTATAGCAAATACGGTTTTCTATATTTAAAGGGAGGTTAAGATAGCATTAACCGGTTCTGTGAAAACGCCACTGGTATAATATATAGCAAAGTATAGAATACATGACAGGAAAAAAGAACTTCTTAGTAAACTGCATCTGATTTAAAATATTACTTTTACATTCTCCGTTTACAAGTTAGAAATGGTTGTATCCATCGAGAATTTCATGGTCTTCATCAGCCTTATCAGTGCACTATGTGTAAGTAAACGAAAAAAAAAACGGCAAAGCGACCGCTTGAATAGGTTTGGTTTGGCGGCCGGGTCCGCTATATTTATTTATTATTTATTTATATCGCCTTTTTTGTTAATCACGTGTATTGGCGACTCTTTATTTTGCCGTCTTTTCCTGTTCCTCTGGTTTGATTTGTTTTATTTGCCATAATTTAATACTGGGGCAGGAACTGAATAAACTAAACTAAATAGTTTAAGGCACCTTGGCAAACCAGCAGCAGAAAACCGAATTAAGTACCGCTCGGTTAAACCTCTTAAAATGTAGAAATTTCCGGCTTGAAAATTATACCCACAACGCCTTACTCACCCCCAAACTATTGGCATCAGATGTAATTAATGGCACAATTAAGTCTGTATTATTCAGATGATAAGCAAAGTGGAATTCCCTGAGTCATATATTTATATTTTTTGTCGGAATTAAGCGTTTTTTTGTTAAAACTGCAGTCGATATTTAATACAAAATATTCTGTGATTAGAAGCTATGTTGAATGTATATCTTTTAACTGCTTGTTATTTGTTTATTGTATATGTTGAAGGATGCTTATAAGATTGATATCTGTCCTTAATTTCTCCACAGAATGCACAACCGGATGCTCCTACCGGACTAAGTGTAACCAGCTCCAAATCCATCGAACTCACAATATCTTGGACTAACAGTGCTACTCCGGGCGCAAACCATAAAGTCTATGTTGGAACAGCGGCTGCTAGTGAGGCAGATGCTGTTGCTGCAAGTAGCCCGGTAAGCATACTTTGGCTAAGCAAAACTTAAAACTTGATGGGTAAGATTTTGGGATTACCATGTAGATTACATACGTAATTATTCTATCTTTCCAGTTCCCCACCACCAGCACAACCGGTGCTTCTTTCCTACCTCTTGTAGGCAACACTCAATACAACGTGGCTGTGTATGCTGTGGATGCAACCGACAGTACTTCAGTTAGCGCTACTCCAAGTGGAACTGGAACAACAGGTAACAATGTTTGCCGTACAAACATTAAACCCACCAACCAACCCGACAACTTACTAGGAAAACTCCCATATTGTGAAGTCTGCTATCAATTCAAGACGGAAAATAGAACTTTCAAAAAATAGAAGTTTTCTAAAATTTAAAGTTGTCGCGCAGTCACAACATTCTGTTTTAAAATCCTATAATTTATTAATAAGATATTTATGTTTATTAACGTGATTTGAAAAACCAATAGGATTAACACAAGGATAATCGTCAGAACACCTCGTGCATACCGTCGGGTTATCGAAGATATTGCAATGTGTTGTATTTGATTTACACGTATCTTTAATTTTGTATAACCCATTAATCCGCTTGGTTCAGGCAATGTCCGTTAAGTGAAACCGACTAGCTAGCGACAAGTTCGAACCTTTCAGTAGAAGGCGACGCACTAATCCACCAGACTAAGAAGTCGGACGAAATAATAGCTTTGTCATTAGATGTTACAGCGCTCGTCGTGTCCGTATGTTACCCAAAAAATTAAAGTTTGTTCTTGTACAGATTTCGCAAGTGTTCCTCAAATATATTTTGTATGGCATCATCGTTAAAATACTGTTAATAGATTAAAATGCAAAGCCTAATGAATAAAGGTTAATAACCGACATTGGACAAATCGGTTTAAGGAGAGTGGGTATTTAAAAACGTCACGTGTTTTTAAAATACAAATAGATTATGAGACAGATTCAAATAAATAAGTAGGATAAAACTTTGGGGTTGCGGTAAACCAATTGTTTTTACCTCCTACCACTATTTCAGTGCCAGATCAAGTGGTTCTAGCATCAAATTCAACAACAGCTACCATCAACACCATTGGGCTCAACTGGATTCTCGTAAGTGGGGGAGTCCCTGTCACTTATACTGTGACGTGGATCCCAGCAACAGGTGGTTCCCCTATGACCGGTATTTCTGGGAATTCAGCCAGCGTTTCTGGGCTTACCGCTTCCACTCAATACACATTCAATGTGGTCGCTGTGAATTCCGCTGGTTCCAGTGCAGATTCTGGATCTGACAATTCACAATACTCGACATGTAAGTTTTTTTATCCCAGCATTAAGTTTAACCAAACTCATATTTCCAGCGCGATTTGCCCCGCACTATTTAATTGCTCATTAAGTTTACAAGGTTGGCGTTCATGTCACGCCAGAATAAGTTGATATATAGCCTATGTTAAGCAGACTTTGTTTTCTTTCTTCTTAAAATTGAAAATTGTGAAATTTATATTTATAAACATTTTGTTTTTATTTAGAAGGTTTGCTCTATATTGTTTGGCCGTGATAATTAAAATTATTATTAGGTATCTTCTGATAACTAGGTGTAAATTACATCCTTTTCAATAATTGCACCATTATAATATGAATCATACTACACAAAGCATTGGTTATTCTCAGTGTATTACCAATTTTAACAATATACAAATTTCAGTCGTGTTTCGCTATTACCAAAAACCAAAGGCATTCAAATGGTGTGGTTACAGGCACTGATACACAAGGCAAAAAACAAGTTTCTTCATATTTCACGCCTTACATGGGCTCTGTGTAATTTTGGAGTTTTGGTCTAATCTTGCTTCTTGTAAAAACCCTAGTTACCGGTTTAGATGGTAGAAAATACTTGGTTCAAAACGTGTTGTACCTTGCGTGCTACAATGATATCATGTCCTCAGTACCCAATGCTCCTGCTGCACCAAGTTTATCACCGGGTAGTGATGCAACAAACATGATTGTTGTGTCATGGACAGCACCAAGTGGTGGGAACGATATAGTTGATTATGTGGTTAAATGGACGACGAATTCTACTTCTGCCACGAAAGTTGCAACAGGGACTTCCACCACCCTTACCTCACTTACCCCAGGGGAGTTGTACAGCGTGAATGTCAAAGCTCGCAACAGTGCTGGGGCTGGTGCAAAACCACCAAGTGCTTCTCATAGAACAAGTAAGACAGTTTATATTACAATCCAATTGTATTGTGTAGACTTTCAATGCACAGCCTTGTTCCATATTAACATGTGCGCGTTTCGTTTCTGTTTTTTAACTTGAATTTTATAATTGTTTCTTTTTTATAAGGATTAATATGAATTCTGTTACAAAATGTAACTAAAACATTTGATAGGATTGGATATAATATTATTTTTTCACCATTGAATGGGGAAATGCATTGGGTGTCAGCACCCGGATAATTGTCAGACCACCCAATGATTAAGTTCTTGGCCAGATCTACAACCCCTTAGGCTAAAAGGCGACCCACAAACCCATCAAGTTTTTCGGTCAAACAATAAATTTAAATCGCAAACGGCCTCCAAAAATAAGCAAAAGTATTCTGTATTGCTAGCTTAATAATAAAAGCATTGTAGTAAATTGCATGTATATCCGGATTTTGTTTAAGAATATAACGGAATCCACCGGTATTGAGCCCCATAAAAACGGTGCACCTGCGAACAGGTTTGTTGTTTATTAAGTTTTGGGAGAAATTTGACAAAACACTGTAAACCATATTTTACAGATCCTCCCAAGCCTACTGCTGTTACATTGTCCCAACCTACTTCTGATAAAACTACAAGTTTGGAAGTCACTTGGTCAATGATTGGAACCGAATACATTGTATCGTCATACATAATCAACCTCAACCCTTCAAATATTGGGAGTAATGCACCAAGTGTCGCATACAGGGCAACTTCTACCAGCCCAACTAATAAAATCGTCAATGGTCTTACTCCTGGTGAAAGCTACACGGCTACTGTGCAAGCTGTTAGCAATGGTGTGAGTGGTTCCATATCAGATGCATCTCCAAGCCAAAGAACAGGTAGAAGCAGTTCAATTAATATTATGAAACGTAAACGTGATTTAAGTTGACAACTTTCCTGTGTAATAAGTAATTAGGTTTGGTCTGTTGTATCTTTGTGTGTTTACCCAACCATATCTGATTCTTGAGATGATCATATACCTTGGAAGTTACTTTAATATATTTTGTCACTCAAAATATTCATTTGTGTTTTATTAAGTTATCTTTTAAAAATCACGTAATGTGCAAGTTTTGAGTAGTTAAAGCAGCTAAAATAATCCAAGTTTCAACAATATGTTTGTACAAGAAGTTTATCTTGCTTAGATCCCCAACCCAGCAAGCCAACCACTACGTTGATTGGCGTGACTGACCCAACAACCAGTTTGGTAGTCACCTGGGTGAAACCTGCTGGGGTGGTTGATACATACGGGGTTACCTTATACAATGGGGGAAGTCTAAACAATCCAGTTACTGGTTTCCCAAAAAATGATACCGGTTTAACGGCAACTTACGGCAATCTTATCCCTGGGAAGTTGTACACAGCCACAGTGGTTGCTTACAGTGGAGGACTCGCTGGATTGATGTCGGATGCTTCGGATAAAATACGAACCAGTGAGTTTTCGGGTAAATTTGACAAACTTCGAAAAACCCTTTAAACATATTTTACAGATCCTCCCAAGCCTACTGCTGTTACATTGTCTCAACCTACTTCTAATAAAACTACAAGTTTGAACGTCACTTGGTTAATGATTGTAACCGAATACATTGTATCATCATACATAATCAACCTCACCCCTGCAAATGGTGGGAGTAATGCAACAACTATCACATACACGGCAATTTCTACCGACCCCAACGAATACACTCGTTGGTGGTTTAACTCCTGGTGAAAGCTACACGGCTACTGTGCAAGCTGTTAGCAATGATCCAACACCTGAGAGCAAAAGTGAAATTTCTGCGCCGTCTGCAGCTCATCGGACAGGTTTGTTGGTATCCGATGCAACCACAGATGGAATGGCAGACGTCGTACTTGCATTGCATGTTCTGCTTCATATTTGTTTCATATTATACGAGCTTCAACTACATACTTTGCATTATTCAACCAACCATTGCCAAGTTACTCTGGAACAAGTCTCTGTGGTTAATCAGCATAACCATGTACCTTAACATTTTCGTGTTGTTTATATTTGTGCTGAAACATCATATTTTTGCTTAATTTTATTTTCCACATTAAACGTGTCATTATTTCGCTTCATGTGCATTTAATCCAATTTTGTGCATTACTTGTTGTTTGTGCAATAAAATATATACATTTTCAAATGTAAGAACTTGAAACATTGAGAAATATGTTTCATGTCATTTAATTCACCAAGTGCAGTTCATATTAATCGAATCTTCATTAAAAACTTCCCCATATTAACTTTCATTGTGTATGAGAGGTAATGGTTATTGGAATAATAGGGAAAATTAATTTAATTATAACATCTAATTTTATTGATAATTATTACAAATTTTCATTGTAAGATAACAATGAGGATTGCCTAGTTATAATTGATTGATATTTCCAATCTGATGAAATTAATTATCATTTTTATAAATGTGATAAACATTTGGGAAATTAAAATATAAAGTAATCTTTTACTAGTTAAAATATATAGATAATAAAGAGTTTATGAACGATATTTGAACAAACTCCATTTTTGCATCACAGATCCAAACCCACCAGCGAGTTTTACTGTCAACTCAGTTGCTGCAAACAACGAAATTACGTTCAGTTTCACAGCACCTGTAACTCCAAATAGTTTTTTCCAACTTTAAACTTACCACCAATGCAACGGGTACAACAACCACCTACAACATTCCTTCTACCGACACAACTTACACATTCACTGGCGCACAACCGAATTTAGAACATACGTTCCACCTAAGCGCTGTATCTGGGAATTCCCCTTCTCAAACCGAATCAACCACACTAAGCGCTACAGCTAGAACATGTGAGTTTTAAATTTAAATTATATTGAATATATTAGATGGATATAATGTAAAATGTATAGTTAATAATTTTGATTGATCAACTGATCAGATGCATCTCCAAGCCAAAGAACAGGTAGAAGCAGTTCAATTAATATTATAACACGTAAACATGATTTAAGTTGCCATCTTTCCTGTGTAATAAGTATTATGGTTTGGTCTGTTGTATCTTTGTGTGTTTACCCAACCATATCTGATTCTTGAGATGGTCATATAACTTGGGAGGTACTTTAATATATTTTTGTCACTCAAAATATCCATTTGTGTTTAATGAAGTTATCTTTAATAATCATGTAATGTGCAAGTTTTTAGTAGGTAGTGCAGCAAAATAATCCAAGTTTTAACAATATGTTTGTGCAATAAGTTTATCTTGCATAACCCTACAAGCCAACTGTTTCATTGAGTGTTATGACCGACCCAACAACCAGTTTGGTAGTCACCTGGGTGAAACCTCCTGGGGTGGTTGATACATATGGGGTTACATTATACAATGGGGGAAGTCTAACCAATCCAGTTACTGGTTTTCCGCAAAATGAGATATTCTCAGTGTTTTACCAATTTTAACAATATACATATTTCACTCGTGTATCACTTTTAACCTACCAAAAACCCAAGGTAATTAAATGGTGTGGTTACAGGCACTGATACACACAGAAAAAAACATGTTTCTTTATATTTCACGCCTTACATGGGCTCTGTGTAATTTTGAAGTTTTGGTCTAACCCTATACAGCATTAATTAATTAACACAAAAGCATTGTTTGTAATGTATCCCTTGTTCCCTCGCATAATTGTGTAACATTACTGCGTTTTAGGTTTAAAATGGATGAATCGTTAATTTGTTTATAGTTCCATGAATATGTTTATTGCAAACCATTTGCCAGTAAGTCTGGTACAGTGTTAGGAAGGTACTTGGGAATATTGATTTTATTTCTGTTTTCATGTATTGGTATTGGCTGTAAAAGTATTTTAAATCTTATAATTACAACCTATCTAGGGCTGCAACGATGCTATTTATAAATGGGACACAATATTGTTTTTGTCCACTTTTTTCTTTATCAAACGCTTGACAGGCAGGGCTTATGGACCTGATATCTACCAGAAGGGTTTATGGAATCGCAATAAAACTCGGTAATTTGTCAGAGCACATGATCTAGACATCCAGGAACCAAAGTTTTGGTGATAAATCCAGGGGGAATTCTCCTGGGACGTTACAATTTATGCATACGGCTTAAATCAAATTTTCTGGAATGTAAGTGCATTAGCAACTGCCTTAAAAGAAAGAAACAACTAACCTAGAAAAACACCCTAAAATGAAGATTTATGTCATAAACTATGATTGTGACAGATATGGCTTGTGGCCCCGACATCTACAAGAAGGAGTAATTGAATCGCAATAAAAGTTTGTAATATGTTAGACTACATGGTCTAGATATGACGAAACCTAAATTTTGGGGAATAAATTCCGGAAAAATCCCCTGGGACGTTAAAACCTAAAACAGTATTTTTTAATATAAGTTTAGCTTTTATTGAGCACAGGGCTTGAACAACGGCTCCAATTTTGACCAAATTTGCTAGCATGTAAGTGCATTACTCACTGATTTAACAATTAGAAGAAATAAAAAAATACCTAGAAAAATATCCTAAACAAATTTTGTTTTCAAATCATGATTGTGACAGGCATGGCATGTCGCCCCGACATCTACCAGAAGAAATAATAAAATCGTAACTAGAAAGTGTCAACCACGTGTTTAACCACCACTATTAGTAAAACACATGTTGTATGCCATATATTCATGCTCCCTAACTACAATTTGTATTTTATACACCTGAGTATGTAGTTTGTTTCTGCAAGCATTAACGCATGGGTCCCTTAGTTATCAAACCAAACTTCGTTTCAATGTGTAGGTAAATAAAGAATAAACGTCTTAAATTTACGAACACCACCAATGTTTTAAATTGAAGCTTTTTTACGCGCTGTACTAAAATGAAGCTAAATTCCCAAACCAGCCCGATTTAGTTTTTCGTGGTTTCAGGGAATTACTGGGTTTAGTAGATAAGTTTCTACTGGGTTTAATATATAAGTTGTTGTTTTTACATATGTGGGTTATGTTATATAACAATTCTTAAAGATTTAATCTGATTTGTCGATTCCTTGTCTGATTTGTCGATCTCCTTGTTGGAGATGTCTGTACGATATGGCATGCCTGTCACAATCTTAATTCAGGAACATATCTTCGTTTTTAAGGGAATTACCCGAATAAAAGTTTTCATTATTTTAATTGGCATAGAGTGTTTAATCATCTAACATTTACCAAATATGATTCAAATTGGAGCGGCCGTCGAAGTGATATGCGCAAAAAGCTATTTTTTAGAAAAAAAATACCGTTTTGGGTTTTAACGTCACAGGGGAATCCCCCTAGATTTATTACCCAAAATTTTAGTTTCCGCATATATAGGCCATGTTGTCTAACAAATAACATAGTTTGATTGCGATTACGTGTTCCCTTCTTGTAGATGTCGGGTCGACATGGCATGCCTGTCCGTCCTGTCACAGTCATCATTTAAGAACAAAAGCTTATTTTTTAGGGTATTTCCCTAGGATTTTTTTTATTTCTTTTAGGTGTTAAATTTTAATAACAATGTAAGTATTTAACAGATCTATGTCAGCTCACAACCTGTCTAAATGGAGGGACGTGTAACAGATTACCACTGGCCTACAACTGCTCCTGTTTGCCTGGTTACATTGGGCGAAACTGTGAAACAGGTAAGCAAACAAACCTTGTACTGCAGAGTAGTCCTTATATTATTGCCATTTCGGTGGTGCTGATTAATAGTTACTTGGCCTTATTTAGTTTTAAGGGGTCGATTCGAATCTTACCGCATTTTGTGTTTACTTTTCTTTCTACAATTTTTTTATTTTTTGGTGGGTGACACCAGCAATATAGATAATTTATTGCCATGACTTAAAATGAAAATTTAAGCAATTTAACTTGTGACATTTACATGCGGAATTTTCGAGACACAATAAAATCTTAAATCGAACACCAGTACTTTCTACTTTAATGCTATTTGACGTGGGAAATCTTAGAAATGTAGGCAATTCAAAATAACCACAAATGATTAAAACCACGATAACTCGATAGAATTTCACGATAAGAAACATGCGGAAATCTACATTTAATCCTTTTACGGAAAGTCACATAAATCTTTATTTAAGCCCACTTAAGACATGGATTAGTTTTTGGAAACCAGGAAAAATAACTTAAGAAAAATATAGGTAACTATAGAGTTTTCTTTCGAATATTACAACAATATTACGCCGAAAATGGCATTGTTTTTATTCTTTAATCTTTCGGAATTCCTCAGAAATAGATCACACCTTGAACGCTGCTACATACATTATAAATATCTGCTACATTATTTAAACATCTCAGGAGTTTTACTTTGATTAAACTATTTCTTTATGTATGTATAACTTGTTATAATTAGACTGATTACAGATTTAGTTAGAGTTTGCGTTTCCAGGGATTTGCTAGAAGAGTTGAAAATTGTGTATGGGTATTAGTATTGTTATTTGTAAGAGAGATTGCTAAAACGATATTAATCGTCAATTTAAACCAATACATTTATTGTTGTAGATTTATGCACTTCAAATCCCTGTGCGAATGGTGGTGGTTGTAGTAGGAGAGTGGGCGATTACAAGTGTCTCTGTGAGCCTGGGTTTGCTGGAAGAAATTGCAATCAAGGTAGGAATAAAGTGCGTGTCTATGAAATAGTGTTATTTCGTAAGTGATAACTACTGACTATGTAAATCCGATCTTGCTGGAATATATTTCAATCGGATTTTTTTAATCAGCTCGATTTTATTTGTTCGAAAACGGTTGCGAACTCCACATCAACAAAATCTCAATGCAACTTACTTCACATGAAGCCGCTGAGACGCAATGTAACTCCTTACAAGCATCACTCGCCATCGTAAAATCTGAAGAAGCGCAAATTTATCTCAACCAAATCAATCGACTTTGGCTGAACAATGTACCAATATGGCTTGGAGGAAAATTGACCAATTTTACTTGGCTGTGGTCAGATGGTAGCAATATGGATGGTTACAACAACTTGGTGGACCAATCTGCACCAAAAGGTGATGGTTGTTTGTCTTTAGCCCGAAATGGAAGTTGGTTTGCACAGAATTGTTCTACGAGCATAGGATATGCTTGTGAGAGGCGTGGTAAGCTTTATAAATAACATCGTATCTATGTTAGACCTGAGCTAACCAAAATATTGTTAAAGTTTACGAAACAAGTTTGTGTGCATCTTCTCCATGTGCCAACGGTGGAGTTTGTACCGAAAGCGGCTGCCACTTTCACTGCACTTGCCAGCCTAACTTCAGTGGCTCCATTTGCGAAATTGTGCCATTATCTGGCATTTCAGGTTACGATTTAAGTTTGATTGAATGGCTGCCAAATAAATTCTAAATGATAATTAATTATGATACATACAATAAACCAGCAATGCCCACTTATGGGATTAGATGTTCCACTGTAGCTATGTGTACTGTACCTAGAAAAGTTGATAATGACCATTTACACTTAATTTGAATTCACAGCAGAAACGAAACTCGTGCTGTACATTATCCTTCCAATATGTGTCATTCTTATATTGGTGGGAATTGCAGTGATTTGTATCAGAAGGCGAAGGTTAGATCCACTATCTTTTGGCATAAGGATTTATAAATTATTTTAACTATCCACCATTAGTATTCACTATAACTAGTCAACTACTGTAGTTTTTTTACTTTTGTCTTGCTTATATTATTCATCAACGCTTATCATTTCTATTACGAAAGCGCGAAAAACTAAAACTATTTATCGTATTCGACCACCGTAAAGCGTTTTCCTGGTATGCAAACGAGTTTTCTTTATAACTTTACGTTAGGTGCAGTAGAAGAGGATAGGATAGAATAGAATATTTTCGTTTATCCGCGTGAATGGAAAATCCAACGGGGTTAACACACGGGAAATCGTTAGATCTCCTCGCGCCTACCGTCGGGTTACAGGAGCTATTGCAGTGAGTTATGTATGATTCAAATGTTTCTTTAATTTAGCAGAACCCAATAAGGATTCTGGGTTCAGGGAAATGTCCGTTAAGTTTTCTTGTCCAAGGACACAACTGACTAGCTAGCGACCAGTATCGAACCTTCCTCGCTTCGGCTAAAGGCGACGCACTTATCTACCAGACTAATCTGTGGGGACGCAGTAAACTCCTTAGTTATTTTCGCAGCAAACGCGGAAGAAAAGCTCGCAGAAGTTCCTGCTGTCCAATTCGCTCCGGATCCAAGAACCGTTTATGAAGGTAAACACAGTAGAAACATTACTTGGTTGCAGTAACGTGTTAGTCCGGTTATAGCTGGATATTTATTGTAATATGCTACGTATCGCATCTACAAAGCTCAACAAATATAGACACGTGTGGTTGGGATTTTTTTTATTTCATTTAATCAACTTCCAAGGGTTTTCAAACCAATAATTTGCCTTGTTATTTACAGAAATACAGAGTCCACTAGAAGGGGAATATGAAATCATGGCCATCAGAAGCTAAATTACACAGCAACGCTGTATCATTATATATTTAATTCGTTTTACTGTTCTTCAATCTCTGGGATAGAAACTCAACTGCGGCTTGGACAGTTTATAATCGGCTGTACTATGTTTGATTAACAATTATCGCTGTACAATTAACCCCTGGTTGACAATTTTAGTTTATTGTAAGTAGAACGCTTTATTGTATCAGGTTGAAACTTTCAAAAATCCAACTGGAATGCCCATAGTTTGCCTAGACTTTGACTTTTTTTTATAAAAACTCAAGGGGAATTTTCGCAATCGGTGAAAATGTAAAAAAATATGTCATTCTTTCTTAGCATTTTCGACGTTATCGTCGATACCTCCGTATTAGAAAGAAATAGTTACTTCAAATTTCTACTAAACTTAGAGATTTACGATACAAATCTAAAAAAAAATAACTAGAAGTTAAATTAACCAGTTTAGCCTGGAAA
>CH001582.1:3213-38651 GCA_000149265.1 Ciona savignyi | reverse complement strand
TTATGCGTATAAATGATGTGTATAGAATCAACTTAGATAAATTAGAAAGTGTCAACAACGTGTAAACCATTATTATTTTTAAACCGCTGTTAAGAGTAATAAATACAGAGTAAATATTTTGATTTTACTACGTTTTTTTTGGGATAATCTATGCATGTACAGATCTGCTATCGGCGGAAAGGGAACTTAATCGATACCACAACGCTTCTAGACTGAATTTGAGGAAGGAATAATTGTATCTAAACCCCAGAAATTTATACGAGTCAAGCAATCACATTTGCCTGGCTTAAAATATGGTTTATTGGGGGTATTAACATTAAGTAATACAAAATGCTTAATCAGATCACCGTTACGTAATTCTTAATTTATTCCCTTGACTAAAGTTTTAACTTAAATCACTGTAACGATATTATTATTATGGTCCTGTCAATTTCTTCATCGTCCCCTAACCCATTCGTATTACGTCATTTGATATTCACTAAACAATATCGTTGCGTTGATACCGGTCACCAAATTGAATTGTGAATAAACTTATACATTCTAGTGAATTCTCCTGAGACTCTAAAAACCAAAATGATAATTTTCTAAAAAATAGCTTTTTTGAGCATAGCGTTAGAACAGCTGCTTCAATTTGATCAGATTTGGTAAATGTTAGTGCGGTAACCGCCGCTAAATCCTGATTATGACAGACAAGCCATTTCCCCCCGAAATCTCAAACAAGGTTTTGTCAAATCGGATTACAACTTTTTGTTAGATAAAAATTGTTAGATAACATGACCCAGATATGTAAAAAAACATAAATTTATGTACTAAACCCAGGGGAATTCCCCTAAGCTAATAAAAACGAAATCGGACTGTTTTGGAATCTAGCTTCATTTTACTACAGCGCTTGACGAGAGGCTTTAACTTAAAACATTTGTGTTGAAATGTTGATAGCTATGGGACCATTGCGTTTTTGCTTGCAGAAACAAAACTATGGCAGTAACCTCGGTATCGTTCATCGGTTCCAATTAAGGTTGTATCAATGCGATGTTCGGATGTAGACTGGGTACGAAGTATTGTTCTGGGCAGACTTTACAGTTGGACTTATCGACTAGAAAGCGACCGTCATCGTTGCAACACGGTTTAGCAACACTGTAAACTGTGGCGCAGTTAAAAAAATATTTAAATAGGGAAATACACGACAACACACAAGGTGTTTTGTGTTAAACACAATCACTGGTCAAGTTACGCTGAGCGGCTCAATTCGTCAACACAGGGTTGACAACGTTGGGTTACCAAATCACAAATTGGGATTTGCACGGCGTGCGCGTGTGTAAATTAGCAGAGAAATGGTATGCACAGATTGCACATAGCTTTCTGAGTTTAAGAGACCTAGCCGCTTAGCAATATACACTTTCAATATGATAATATTTGATCACGATGTTTTAATGCACTTTTAATATGATGACAAGTTGGAAGTTGCCACTACATTAAAAAGTTCTTATTAAAGAAGCCGAAATAGAGAAATCTATTTTTACATGAGGACCGTGAAAATGTATTAAACCGGCGGATATATTTTATAACAACTGTAAGATATCTCATCCCTTTATTTATTTAATCTGTTTACATGTTTTCTTAATGTGTATGCTAACACATTCTTATCCCCGTCATAAACGTTGTACGTAACAAGTTTGTGTTGCAATCGCCTAGCCCGCAACGGATGAGTACATATATCGTCGAAAAGACTGTTCAGTCCCAAGACTATGTTGTTTAACAATTGAGAATGTTTTATTACGATTCCATTATTCCTTCAAGTACATGTCGGGGCGACATCCCATGTCTGTCAAGCGTTTGACGAAATAAAAACGGACAAAAACACTATGTGTCCCATTTTTTTAAAATGGGACCCTTGATTAAATTTCTGTTATGGGATTCATAATAACTTAAAAACTTCTAAAAATTTGTAAACAATAACTTACTTGTAAACTTCTAGAAAATAGTAAACAACTAAGGAGTGTCAATCTCGTGTTTAACCACCACTATTTGTAAACCACATTTTGTATGTCATATATTCATGCTACAGGGTCCCTAACCAAAATTTGTATTTTATACACCGAGTATCTAGTTTGTTTCTGCAAGCATATACGCACCACAGATCTGTGTTCTGAGTTCATTAATGGCACCTTGATTCAGACCCAGCACTTTAATAACGAAATTTGGTCGACAGTCGCTGTGTATCCGATAAAACTTAACTGGTTTTAAAGTGATCAGTTTCACAGCATTGGGCAGGAGAATTCCATTTAACAAATTCTTGATGATGTCTATAGGGTTTGACTTTGTGTTCAACGGATAGGGTACGACGAGGGCCTTTATTTACTTCCAGAAAAGAGGACATTCCGTTCAAGTTCGCATTGTCCCGGCCAACCAGTATTAAACCGTAAGGGTCGAACACCCACCTTATCGCTATCCACGACCGCGGAATCAAAGTCGACTTGGTTAAACGCACGACCCAGCCCACTCTTCTCACTCCTGTTTAACACAAAACTTGTATGACCTGGTACAATTCAAGCCACCAATCAACTTACCGTGCTTTAATCTTTTAGACCTATTTTTACTTTTGGGTCCCTTTTTTTTGCTTTGGCCAAAAAAATTAAAGCCATTTTTTGTTGCTTAGTTAACAAGGCTGCTGTGTCGTGTTATTATAGCTTACACAATGCCTGTTTTAATAGATAATTTTGTGTCACAGTTAAAATATCATTATTTTTACAATACGTGACATAACTCAATATGAAATCTGGTTGTCCTTCGTTGTCACTGTATTCGATTTGCAAATAAACTAACTATCAAATTAAATTTTTTTATTTGGTCTGAACAATTAGTGTTGGTCAAAGGGCTACTTATTACACAAAATTGGCCCACGTTTGTCCGACCGTTACAACAATTTACGACCGTTACAACACTCACCAAGGAGTCTGACTTCAACATTGATCGTGGTCTGAATGAATGCCTTTTTCCCAGCTCCCCTATGCCGGGGGTAATGGGCATTGAAAGTGGATTAATCTGTGGAAGGCTGTGGTTACTACTAAGGATTAGTCTGGTGGTTTAGTGCGTCTTTCAGCCGTAGGGTTGCAGTTAAGAAACTGGTCGCAAGGTAGTCCGGTAAGTCGGTTGTGTCAGGACAAGGCACCTAAGGATATTGTCTGAACCCAGCGGATTAATAGGTTCCACTAAATTGAAGGAACGTGAGAATCATATACAACACACTGCAATAGCTCCGGTAACCCGACGATGGGCGCGAGGTGTGGTAACCCCGATTTTGTAATATAAGCGATTTTGTAAAAATAAATCGTCGATTTCAAACTGTTTTTTTTTCTACACACCTCTCGGTATATAAACCGCAGAATCACAGTTAAACACTGCGAATTCTGGGCTTCCACTGGCCAATGCTAAAAGTGAGGTGTACCGTCCATATTTTTAAAAGCTTTTCAACAATAGAACAAAGTAAATAATTTTTCTTTCATTATTTAATATCTTCCATTTATCAGTTCATCTTCCATAATTGATCCTTTTCATGAATATTTCATGTCAATTTTAATTTATCAGTATCTGTGTTGTATTGGAAGTTTCTGTTGTTTCTTAGCAGAGAATTAATATAAAACTGTGTTGTAATCAGTATTGTAACTGGTGCAAATTTATAATGTACATGGTTCTACGTATTGTATAGCATTGGGAAACAAATTATGCAATGGTGTTGGAATGGAAAATTTAAAGAACTGTTATACAGTAGATACAATGGAGGTAAAAAGCAGTGTTACTGCCCCTTTGCTTATGTCCGTAGATCAGCTTGCACGTTTAAACAGTTACTCACTTCTAGGCCTCACGAACACCAGTGATTTTGTTTCGTTTATATATTGAAGCGTTGAAGCGGTAACTACAATAAAGAAAGAACACATTCTTAATAATTAATTAAACATCTCGATTACACTTCATTGAATCACATATGCATACCTGAAATTTGGCGTGCCCCCGTTTAAACACAACGTTCCTCGGTTTTACAGTACAAAGA
This sequence comes from Ciona savignyi, assembly GCA_000149265.1. NCBI lineage: Eukaryota > Metazoa > Chordata > Ascidiacea > Phlebobranchia > Cionidae > Ciona > Ciona savignyi. The sequence continues at coordinate 34,603 of CH001582.1, read as the reverse complement.
TCGAAAAGTACGAAAAAGAATGAAATCGTAACAAAAATGCTCTTCTGAGCTAAGCCTCTAAATACGTGGCAATGACGTAAAACCATAGAAATGCAATAAAAAATAGGATTTTGGTCAACACTAATAATTACCCAAAAAATCTGCGGGACAATCTAATTCCCGCAGCTACAAGCAGAAATCCGATTTTACCAAGGTTAAGAAATAACGCAATGTAATTATTATAGACACTACACAGAAAAACATCTCTAATTGCTTCTCACGTTTTTAAACAACGATTGACGTCATTTAGCATGTACTCAAATTCCGACAGTTTCAAAATAAATTTTGAAACTCAAAAATCTAAAAATTGTAAATGTAAATAATTGGCCACTTTGGTCAAAAAAGCAAAAATATTGTTATTTTACTCAAAAGAATATGTACAAGAACCACCCAAAGAGAGAGGTATATGTTACAGAATCTGTAGTGGTTCAGGGCGTTGTTTTAACAGCCTATAAATAAAAAACTACACACACAAGCATTAAATCTATACTGTACTGATGCCATTGTTAATGACTTGATTACCCTATGATATAATAAAAAAAATTGGGAATAACAATTCCAAGATAAAACAAGGTAAAAGTGCAATAGAATAAACTAAATGTAAAATATATAACTTGGTAAAAACGGCGTGTAAAAGGTGTATAAAACATTACACAACAAACATGCCTCCATGCGCAGAGCTCAGTACACATACACCACAGAAATGTCGCTTGCACCATTAACTTTATGAGCATATTGGAGTTGATAAAATATTAATCCATCTAAGCAAATAAACTTACTGTGCTTTGTTCTTCACAATCCATTTCATTTTCCGAATACATTTCAGCTTCTCACACTTTTGTGCAAGAATCGTTTGTAGTGCAAGAGAAAACCTTTGCAAGAATCGTTTGTAAATTTGCTTAGTATACTTCGGTGTTACTGATCAGTTGAACACACTGCATGGAAGAGCATTATTAAGTTTATCGTTGTCAAACAATTATTCAAACATGAGTACCGGTTGGTATAAAAATAGTGTAATGCGAGGTTTAGCAGAAAATGCAATTTTGGCAGAAACTCTAGAAAATTTAAACATAATTGCTCCAAATTGCTGCTTTTAAAACATTTTAATTCATATCTGCGCGACTTGGCAATCCTTGTTTATCTAAGCAATATCTGCCTTGTGCAAGTGTGTGTTGTGTGGGCCATACTATAAAAATACATAATCCGGATGTTTGGTCCACGTCCAACGCCTAGGTGATCAAAAGAGGCAGTCGCTTGTTTTTTTGAGGACTCATGCGAACATGCTCATCAGCTTTACAATACGATAATAATAAGGGAGAATTAACCATATTGTTTAATATATATCGCCACGTTGGCTAGCTGTTTAAAACAGATGTTTCTATACTTTAAACAGTTTACACGAGTTGAGTTGAAAAACCTAAGCCATGTACAGCATTTTTAATATGAATTTAGTTAAGACTTTACTCAAGGTAATAAATTTCATGCGGAATTGCGTAGAGGTGATCTGATTAAGCATTTTTATCACTTAATGCTATTACCACCAATAAAGCATGCTATATTTAAACCAGGCAAATTTAATTGCATGACACGTGTGAATTTCTGGGGTTTAGAAAGATTATTTTTTCTGAAATTTAGGTTAGAACATGTGTGGTATCGAATAGGTTCATTTTTTGGAGACGACACCGCCGATATCAGAATCTGTTTGGTATTTGTCCCCTTTCAATGCGATATATATATATATTTTTTTGGAGACAGATTTCTCTCTTTAAACTGTTTTTAAACAGTTATTCGCACCTATCAAATTTAATCGATCACTTTATGTATTAAGTTCGCATTAGCCTGCGGTTGTGTAACAGAATTATGATATATAGCCATTTTATTTAGTTAACTGTAAATACTTTATCAGAGAGAATCTCAGTGGATATTTAGTTACTTGTAATTTATGTTTGGACCATATGTGATGATGTAGTCATTGAATTTCAAAAAGGAATCCATGACTAGTGTCAACCACGATTATAACCAACACTATTCTTAAAAAAACAATTTGTATGCTATGCGTTTATGCAAGCAGGGTCCCTAACCACATTTGGTATGTATAATACACCGAGTATGCAGTTTGTTTCTGCAAGCATAAACGCATTGGTGCCTGAGGTAACAATCCGATCTTGTTATCCAGGTTCTTTGCACAATATATGTTATTGTTAGATATGTGCACGTCAGATTCATGTACTCAACATTCCAGGAAGTTTAAGCAGAACTGCCATACTTTTGATTCTAAAAGCACATATTCGTGTTTTTACGTCCTAGTAAAAAAAGTTTGGATTCGTAACCAATTTTCCGTTTGCACAAACTAACGTAATACGAGTTTATAAGGTATAGCAAGCGTGATTAGATTAGAAGTGAACCTGAACGTTTCTATGAGACGAAACATACAGCGTACAGTCCAAAAGTGGTTGACATTTTTTAGTCACATTTGTTGTCTGTTAAAATGTTTAAGAATTCACAATAATGTAGTTTATTAAGGAAAACGTGGTTACCACAAATATTGTGATGCGTGTTAACTCAGCACATGATTACGTAATATTGGTTGAGTATTCGTTTGTTTTACAACTCGCTGTATAGTAGGGATGTTAAGGTAAATATTGACGTATAAGCAAAGATTTATTTTCTTCTGACAATTTGTGATAAAAGATCATAAATTTTTCTACGACTCGTAACATCTTCGTTACTAATTAATCTCAAGTTTATTAAGATGTTTTCATTATGTTGAATATTTTATTTATTAGAATGAAAGATTGCGGGTGTAGAGTCATTTAAACTGCAGCTATTTTAACATTTTACTTTTATATTCTCATTTTACACATTAGAAATGGTTGCATCCATCCAGAATTTCGCCGTCTTCATCAGCCTTTATTAGTTCCCTATGTGTAAGTGGGCTTATGATTAGTGGTATTGCTTATCAGTGTTCATATGGTTAGACACTTTGAATTTTGGTAGTATTAGCCCGTTTAAATGGCTATCTTTTGTGTTTCCATTATCTGGCAGCATGTATCAAAATCGGCCAGACTAACGATTAAGTCAGCAGTTTCCTAGCTATTTAAGCTAACATTACTTCACCTCAATACTAAATAGTTTAAGGCACCTTGGTAAACCGACAGCAGTTTTAGTCAGGTGCTTCGGTGCTTTTTGCCACATTAAACAAAAACTTAATCCGTCATTAAATGACAAAACAAAATGCGGAACAAAACAATTTGATGCAACATCTTGTGACACACATAAGTAATCAAAATTGGCAACCCAAGTTGCCATGACAGCCCAGTTAGGTACCACTAGATGCTGCGCGAGCTCATGAGCAAAAGTATAAATTCTTTTACCAATTATATCATTAGTATTGTTTGTTACCACGCTGTCATAAATTTAAGACCAAGCACGTCGCAATTAGCCTTAGTATATATATACATTTCATCCTTGCAAATCACTTTGGAGACAGCCATGTCCATGTCTAGGGTGTTTGCAAGGACAGGTTAACAAAATTTATTAATATTAACTGGCATGCTGTTAAATTGCTTCGACCTTTTGATTTTTTTTAGCAATTTTGGAATTATCATCGATATCTGCAGTGAAGAAAGAAAAAATTACTTTAGGTTTTCAAAAAAGTTAAAGTTGTTTAACATGAATAAAAAGATCAAAATCGCAATGAAAATAACCTAGTTTACCCAAGAAATCCCCCAAAATTGAATAAGCACAAGCTATCAGTATGCTTTAACTTCCGATAATGATTATAATAAACTAGTTAAATGTTTTTAGAACGATTAGGTAATGTGTATTAGATATGTAGTAGCAAAGTTGTGTAAATCAAACCAGAGAACTCCTTCCTTGCCGGAGAACTTAAAGACGGCGACCATTTTTCTATATTTATTTAATTTTGGGCCAATCATCTCAGTTTTTTATATCTTAGAACTTGATAGAGTAATTTAATTGAAAAATGTAAAACGGAAAATACATTTGAAAACATAATCAGAATATCTAGATAAAAAAGCAATAAATAAATATAATTTATCATAATACACAATTTCCACGTATCCAGAATAAACAGTAATTAAAAATCGTTATAAAGGACTAAAATTTTTTAATGCATACAAACTTCCAATAACCGTCTTTAATCGTTTTCCTGGAAATCCCTGTAAATAAAAAATGTCCAGTCGAGGGGAAACTTTTATGGGTGTTATCCAATCTGTAATGAATACGTAATGTTATATTTAGTAGTAGCCTATACCAATGATATTTGTCTAACCCATGCACATCAAGTATTTCTCCACAGAATGCCCAAACAGCTCCTCCTACTGGATTAAGTGTAACCAGCTCCAAATCCAACGAAATCACAATATCTTGGACTAACAGTGCTACTCCAGGCGCAACCCATAAAGTATATGTTGGATCAGCGGCTGCAAGTCAATCAAATGCCGTTGCTGCAAGTAGCCCGGTAAGCATACTTTGCGTAACAATACTTAAAACTAGAGAGTGTCAACCACGTGTTTAACCACCACTATTTGTAAAACACATGATGTATGTTATATATTTATGCGAGCAGGGTCCCTTACCACATTTTGTATTTTATTCACCGAGTATATAGTTTGTTTCTGCAAGCATAAACGCATGGGACCCTGGGGTAACAATCCAATCTTGTTATTAATGTTCATTACGCAATATATATTATTTTTAGATACGTGGACGCCAGGTCCATGTTATCCAGTATTCCAAAAAGTTTTAACCAGGCTGCCATATTTTTGTTTCTGCAAGCATAAACGTATGGGTCCCATAGTTATCAAACCAATCTTCTTTTCCATGTGTAGTAAAAAAAGTAATCATGTTAGATTTACGAACATTTTACCACAAATAGTTTAAATTAAAGACTCATGTCAAGCGCTGTAGTGAAATGTAGCTAAATTCCAAAACAGCTCGATTTAGTATTTCAAGCCTTCTCGTAATTCCCCTGGGTTTAGTACATAAATTTTTGTTTTTACCTTCAAATCTGGGTCATGTTATCCAACAATTCTTAAAGTTTTAATCCGATTTGACGACTCATTTTGTTGGAGATGTCGGCGCGCCATGCCATGCCTGTCGCAATCATGATTTAACGACAAAATCTTATTTTTTAGATTATTTCCCTAGGTATTTTTTATTTCTTTAAAGTTTTGAATCAGTTGCTAATGCACTTACATTCCATTAAATCTGATTTAAATTAGAGAAGCCGTTCAAGCGCTATGCCCGAAAATTATTTCTTTAAAGTGTTATATCATTGGGTAATGTTTTTACATTTTACCAAACCTAATTATGGGTCCCATTTGGAAAAAATGGGACCCATATTGTTTTTTTCCGTTTTTTTTTTGTTTTTTTTTGTCAAAGGTTTGACAGGCATGGCTTGTAGATCCGTCATCTACCAGAAGGGGTGATGGAATTGCAATGAAATTTAAACATTTGTTAGCGCACATGGTCTAGATATGCAGAAACCACAATTTTGGGTAATTTAGCCAGGGGATTTCCCCTGGGAGGTGAAACACCAAAATGGTATTTTTATCTAAAAAAATTAGCTTTTTTGAGCATAGGGATTGAACGTATACTTCAATTTTAGTTAGATTTGGTATAATGTAAGAACATTAGCAACTGATATAACACTTAAAAGAAATACAAAAATTATCTAGGGAAATACCCTAAAAAACAAGATTTTGTTCTCAATTATGATTGTGACAGGCGTGGCTTGTGGCTCCGACATTCATCAGAAGGGGTAATTAAATCGCAATGAAACTTTGTAATTTGTTAGAGTACATGGTCAAGATATGCAGAAACCAAAATTTTGGGTGATATATTCAGGGGAATTCCCTTGGGGCGTTAAGAACCAAAACGCTATTTTTTTCTTAAAAATTTGCCTTTTTTGGGCATAGCGCTTGAACGGGTGTTACAATTTGAATCAGATTTCATGGAATGTAAGTGTATTTCCCAAAGTAATTTTTTTATTTCTTTAAACTGTTATATCATTGGGTAATGTTCTTACATTTTACCAAACCTAATTAAAATTGGAGTAGCCGTTTAAGCGCTAGGCCCATAAAAGCTATTTTTTTAGAAAAAAGATACCGTTTTGGTTTTTCACCTCCCTGGGCAATCCCCGTCAAAAAATTACCTAAACTTTTGGCTTCTGCATATCTAGACCATGTGCGCTAACAAATGTCAAAGTTTCATTACGATTGCATTACCCCTTCTGGTAGATGTCGGAGCCACAAGCCATACCTGTCAAACCTTTGAGGAAAAAAACAGAAAAAAACGGACAAAAACAATATGTGTTCAATTTTTCCAAATGGGACCCATAACTAGCGAGTGTCAACCAAGTGTTTAACGACCACTATTTGTAAAACACATTTTGTAGGCCATATATTCATGCTACAGGGTCCCTTGTAACCACAATTTGTATCTTATACACCGAGTATGTAGTTTGTTTCTGCAAGCATAAACGAATGGGTCACATAGTTAACAAATCAAACCAAAACAGCCCGATTTAGTTTTTTATGGCTTCGGGGAATCGTGTCAAAATCATGACTTAAGAACAAAATTTTATTTTTATGGTATTTTTTAAAGTAATGTTTTTATTTCTTTTAAGTGTTAAATCAGTGGGTAATGCACTTACATTACACCAAATCTGATTCAAATTGGAGCGGCCGTTCAAGCGCTATGTCCAAAAAAGCTTACTTTAGAAAAAAATACTGTTTAGGTTTTTAACGTCTCAGGGGAATTCCCCTAGATTTATCACCTAAAATTTTGATTTCTGCATATATAAACCATGTTGTTCTAACAAATGACAAATTTTTATTGTGATCAAATTAATTCTTTAGGTAGATGTCGAGGCGACATAGCATGCCTGTCACAATTATGATTTGAGGACAAAATCTTATTTTTTAGGGTATTTCCCTAAATATTTTTAATTTTTTTCTAATTGTTAAATTAGTGATTAATGCACTTACATTTCACAAAATCTAATTAAAAATGAAGCGGCCGTTTTAGCTCTAAACCCAAAAAGCTATTTTTTAGAACAAAATACCGTTTTGGTTAATGTTTCCGGGTATTCCCCTAGATTTAACACCCTACATTTGTTTAGGGTATTTCCCTAGGTAATTTTTTATTTCTTTCAATTGTTAAATCAGTGGTTAGTGCACTTACATTTCACCAAGTCGAACTAAAATTGTACCAGTCGTTCAAGTGCTATGCCCCAAAAAGCCATTTTAAAAAAAAAATACCGTTTTGGTTTTTAGCGTTCCATGGGAATTCCCCTAACTTGACCACCTAAAATTTTGGATTCTGCATATCTAGACCATGTTGTCTAACGAATGACAAAGTTTCATTGCGATCCCATTATTCCTTTTGGTAGATGTCGGAGCGACATGCCATGCCTGTCAAGCGTTTGACGAAAAAAAGAAAAAAAACGGACAAAAAACAATATGTGTTCCATTTTTTCAAAAAGGACATAACTAGCGCAGTAAAATAAAAAAAAATCCACGTACGATAGGATAGGATATTTATGTTTATCCCCATCATAGGGAAAACCAAGAAGGTTAGCACACAGGTCACCGTTGGGTTACCGTAGCTATTGCAGTGTGTTGTGTATGATATGAACGTTTCTTCAATTTGGTTAAACCCATTAATCCGCTGGGTTCAGGCAATTACCGTTATGTGCCGTGACTAATAATACAGCCGACTCGCTAGAGACCAGTTTCGGATCTGCAACCTTTCAGTTGAAAGTCGTCGCACTAAACCACCAGACTAGTGGTGTCCAATCCTTTTGGCCAAAGGCCCACAAGCAATTTACAAATGATTGCGTGGGCCACTTGAGTGTTTACTGCTAAGAGAGACAAAACACCCACAAAGACACTTTCTATAAAACCATTTGTTTTTCATGAAAAACTTGTTATTTCATTGACTTTATCTTATATTTCATAAGCTGATGAATGTCTACTAGCCGTAACGTAATGTCTTTTTATGTTGTATTCTTTAAATTCTGATACATGTTGAATATATCAGACAAATTGGCTTAATTCTGATACAGGTTGATTACATCTTTTGTCCGGCCGGTTAGTCTGGCGGTTAAGTGCGTCACTATAGTCAATCGAAGGGTTGCAGTTGCGAAACTGGTCTCTGGCTAGTCGGTTGTGTCTTTTGGCAAGGCACTTTACGGACATTGCCTGAACCCAGCGGATAATGGGTTTTACCAAATTGAGGGAAAGTTTCTCCCATATAAACACACTGCAATAGCTCCGGCAACCCGACGATTGGCGCGAGGCGATCTGACGATTGCCCGTATGTTATCCCCCTTGGTTTTCTTATTCACGGGAATAACCATAATATCATATCCTATCTACCTATGTATCCATCTATCAGACAACATCCACAAAAAATAGTTATAGTGTTAGCATTGCTTGCTTTCCTTTACCTATTTGCATATTGTATGTCACTGCAGAGTGAAAAAGATACAGTCAAACCTCGATTCTGTTTTTTAAACGATTCTGTTCCCGACTTGGTCGGTTATCAAATAAAAAATTAGATTATTACGTAGCAATTAAGTTGATAATATTGGTCATTTCGGAAAACTCGCGAGGGCAACTTAGAAACTTACCGAAGACCACATGTGGTCGGACGTGGATTATTTGATTATTCAATCTTTCCAGTTCACCACCACCACCACAACCGGTGCTTCTACCAGAATTCTTGTAGGCAACACTCTATACAACGTGGCTGTGTATGCTGTGGATGGATTTCACACTACTTCAGTTAGCGATGCTCTAAGTGGAACTGGAACAACAGGTAACATAACATAACACAAGGATGTTAAAGTAAAATTTCACTTCATGAATATTCGAACCAAAATCTTTAATTCCGAAATCTGTTTCATCGAAATTATGAAACTGACAACTCCATACATTTGTTGTCACTTAATAAGTGACGCTCCCGAACCACAACAATGTGCTAGACATACAGCAACTAATCTATTTTCCGCGTCATCTTCCGCAGATGTCCAATAATTTATATCATTGCTAAGCTTGCTAAGACATCATTTTTCTAGAACAGAATTTTAAAGTGTGGATACAAAAATAGTTTTTTTCTAGAAAAGATTTCAAGAAAAGATTAATAAACTTTCTAGTAAAAGATTAATAAAATAGAGAGAAAGATTAATAAACAGTTTAAAGCAATGTTCAACTTAAATATTTTGCAGATATTTGTATAAGCGTACAAGATACGATTGTTTCATCTTATTCCCCAGTGTTTGCCGCACCAATGTTAAGCCCACCAACCAACTTGACATCCTCTTTCATCGAGCTATCATGGACTACACTTCGTGGTTGGGGAGCGGCTTCTATAACAAGCTACACCATCTCATATACTGGTGGTGGTGGTGGGGGGACACAGAATGTTACAGATCCATCTGCCACTTCAGCCACTATAACCCCACTTGATTCAAACACAGCGTACAGCTTCACTATCGCAGTCATTTCGTCGACAGGGACTGGTGATTCATCCACTGCACAACCTGGCACTACATGTAAGCATTCCTGTTTTCTTGTGGGCATATTGTGCTGTGTGTACAACGATAGCTCTAATGTATTTGAAGAAATCCTGTAGTTGGAACTTAGAAACTCCTATTATTATTGGTAAATAATAATCAACTCTTCCTCTGTAATGGCTTATTGGATCTATGCGCGTCTTAAATATAAAGTTCTATTTAAAAAAAGAACAAGTTCTCTTTTGTATCGTACTTACTAACAACAGGTTCCCTAAAAGGTAAAATCTGTAAAAAGCAAGAATCGGGTGGGTAATTATTCCGACGTTCCAAGAACGGGTTTGACCGAACACATGCGAACCTCGAATCCATTCACTGCTATTTGGAACGCTTGTACATCAGTTAACTGATACCCGATTCGTTGTCGCTAAACCATTTGGTCATTTTGTCATTAGATGTTACAACGATAGTTATGTCCGTATGGTACCTGAAAACAAATATATGTATGAATGTACAAGTTACGATTGTTTCCTTTTATTCCCCAGTGTTTGCCGCACCAACATTAAACCCACCAACCAACCCGACATCCTCTTCCATCGATCTATCATGGACTGCACCTGGTAACGGAGGTGGGGCAGCGACTGTAACAGGCTACACCATCACATATACTGGTGGTAGTGGGGGGACACAGGATGTTACAGATTCATCTGCCACTTCTGCCACTATAAGCCCACTTGATTCGAACACAGCGTACAGCTTCACTATCGCAGCCAAATCGTCGACAGGGACTGGTGATTCATCCACTGCACAATCTGGCACGACATGTAAGCATTCCTGTTTTATTAAGATTGTGCTGTGCGTATAATCATAGCACAAATGTATTTGAAAAATCCTGTAGTTAGAGCCTGGGAACTCCTATATATCATTAGTAAATCATAATCTAATCTTCTCTCTGTGATGCCTTATTGGATTCATTTTCGTCTTAATTATAATGTTGTCGGTGATTGTAGAAATCACACAAAATCAAAGTTGGCCAATGTTTTTATAAATTATGATTAGTTAACTTATAGGATGACATCATCAAATTTTGTTTACGTAGGAAATGACAAATAAAAACATACGTAGTTAAAAATACAAATGGATTTGGGCCTAACTCTCTTACTGGTTTTATTTAGATTATGATAAAACTAGGATAACAAATTGGGATTGCGATAAACCATTTGTGTTTACCCCCTTTCGCCTTTTCAGTGCCAGATAAAGTGGTTCTAGCAGCAAATACAACAACAGCTACCATCAACACCATTCGGCTCAGCTGGAATCCCGTAAGTGGGGGAGTCCCTGTCACTTATACTGTGACGTGGATCCCAGCAACAGGTGGTTCCCCTATGACCGGTATTTCTGGGAATTCAGCCAGCGTTTCTGGGCTTACCGCTTCCACTCGATACACATTCAATGTGGTCGCTGTGAATTCCGCTGGTTCCAGTGCAGATTCTCGACCTGACAATTCACAATACTCGACTTGTAAGTTTTTGTTTTTTCTTTATCCCAGCATTAAGTTTAACCAAACACATATTCCTAGCGCGACTTGCCTCGAAATATTTAAATGTTCTTTTAGTTCACAAGGTTAGCGTTCATGTCACGTCACAATAAGTTGATATTTCGATTAGGCAGACTTTAGTCTTCTATTTTCTTAAAATTGAAAATTGTGAAATTTATATTCATAAACATTTTGTTTTTACTTAGAAGGTTTGCTCTATATTGTTCGACAGTGATAATTAAAATTATTATTAGGTATCTTCTGATGACCAAGTGTAAATTAAGGTTTTACATCCTTTTCAGTAATTGCACCATTATAATATGAATCATACTACACAAAGCATTTGTTATTCTCAGTGTATTACCAATTTTAACAATATACAAATTTCATCCGTGTTTTATCATACTACCCCAAAACCCAAGGTATTCAAATGGTGTGGTTACAGGCACTGATACACACGGCAAAAAAAAACAAGTTTCTTCATATTTCACGCCTTACATGGGCTCTGTGTAATTTTGAAGTTTTGGTCAAATCTTGCTTCTTGTAAAAACCCTAGTTACCGGTTTAGATGGTAGAAAATATTTAGTTCAAAATGTGTTGTATCTTGCTTGCGTGCTACAATGATATCATGTCCCCAGTACCCGATGCTCCTGCTGCACCAAGTTTATCACCGGGTAGTGATGAAACAAATATGATTGTTGTGTCATGGACAGCACCAACTGGTGGGAACGATATAGTTGATTATGTGGTTGAATGGACGACGAATTCTACTTCTGCCACGAAAGTTGCAACAGGGACTTCCACCACCCTTACCTCACTTACTCCAGGGGAGTTGTACAGCGTGAATGTAAAAGCTCGCAACAGTGCTGGGGCTGGAGCTAAATCAACAAGTGACTCACATAGAACAAGTAAGTTTATCAGTCTTATACATATATTGTAAACGTTGTTACTATTAACTGTATATGATAAGGCAAGGGAATATTTGAACGTTGACTTTTTGTTATCATAAGCTTCTTTATGCTTACAGTAAAGTTGCTTAAGCTATAACAGTGCGTGGATTATATTTTTGTGGGTGGAAAACACATACGGCCGAGTTGCTGGAGCTATTACAATTGGTAAATGGTTGATTGAATTATGTTGCTATAGATGGGAAGCCTTTTTCCACAGATATCGGATAGTTGGGTAATTTCTCTCTAAGTTGGTCGCTTTGTATGTTTGATTTGCATAAACAAATTCGATAAAAGTGTTGTTATAAACTTATATTCCCTGGGTATATGTGTCTATTCATGTTAAAGATTTTCTTTTTAAAAATTATTTACTGCTGCATCTTTTGTGGTCCCAGATCCCTGTTTTAACGGTGAATCGTAAAGCTTGCCTGGCTTAGTCTACAACGAACGCCTTAATATAATTTGCCAATACGATATGGCGCTTTAATAAAATATAAAACTTTAATGCGAAAAAACTGCGACAAAAGTAACTGTAACTGTTGTCCGGCCCGTTAGTCTAGCGGTTAAGTGCGTCGCCTTTTAATCGAAATGTTGCAGGTGCGAAACTGGTCGCTAGCTAGTCAGTTGTGTCCTTGAGCAAGGCACTTTACGGTCATTGCCTGGACCCAGCGGATTAATGGGTTCCATCAAATTAAAGGCACGTCTCCATACACAACACACTGCAATAGCTCCGGTAACCCGACGGTGGGCGCGAGGTGATCTGATGATTGCCCGTGTGTTAACCCCCTTGGTTGTCCCATTCACGGGGATAAACATGAATATCCTATCCTATCCTACTCAATAGCGACACTTAATAAAACTGAATGTACCGTACTTGATACTCCATGATACACGATTTACATGTTGGGAGGTACAATGTGAACTAACTCAGCTTATGCATCCCGGCCGGGCAACAGTCAAAACAATCAGTGCCAAGAAAACAATAATTAGTCCGAGCGGGCGGACCCGTATAGAAATGATAGTGAACAAACAACTCGAAATGACGGTCAACATAAATAAAAAATTTCAAACGTGAAATAAACAAATATAAAACGCAAGGTAAAAACAAGAATATTGTAACAACAAATTTGTTGCTGCATGAAGTTTCTTTAATTGCACAAAAACTTAAACAAATGTTTAGAATGTGGTGATTTCAAATTACCAAGTATTTACCCAATCAACTTTATTTGTAGATCCCCCGATACCCATGGATGTTACATTAATGCTACCAACTTCTAAAAATACGACAATCCTGATTGTGAGTTGGACAATGCCCGCGACATATTTTGTGGTATCATTTTATGTGATCACTCTCACTTCCTCAAGTGGCGACCCAGACGGTACCCACACAGTGACGTACCTAGCAACAACAACGAATTCCCCAACTACGTATACCATTGGGGGGCTAACCCCTGCCCAAAGCTACGTAGCAAATGTACAAGCGGTCAGCAATGACACTGCTGGTGAAGTGTCAGATACCTCACGAAGCTTAAGTACATGTAAGAAACATAGTTAGATTAGTCTAAAGTGTAAAATTTGATTTTATTTTCCATTGTGAATAACAGTTAAAAAATAATATTTTGACTCTTATTCCAATTTCTGATTTATATAAGAATTTATTGATGGTAGGAAACTTTAATTGAACTTTAGTTAATACTCCGATTATTTGAATTCTACAGTCCATAATTCGGGTCATTGATTCGTACAATTTTTTTCACCCGGGCTGGCTTACTAACCTGTGACACGTTATAAACCCATCATGGCTATCCGGATATAAAAATACGTGCTAACCTACTGAGCTTTAGAAGCAGACCGGATTATTTGTTATTGGCATAAAAGTAAAAATAGAATTTCTATTTTGTATCCCAGCTGCTTGTCCGTTCGAGTGTGAAGGATGTATCGGTCCATGTTCTTTAAGCTCAACTGGAGGTTGTGACTGTTCCTGCATCGATGGCTACTTTCCCACTCAATTGGATTGTCAACCAGGTGCCACAAAACCATACACCTCCCATCTATATTATTAATCACATGTTGTTTTTTTAAAGTTGTTTGCAAAGAGGAAACATTGGTTCACCCAACTTTGCTGATAAACGTCACGTTCCCATCCTTACAAGGTGGATTCCAAAGCTCAAGTCTAGAGACATGTGACAATCAAACTGTGAATGGTAAGACCCTGTATTTACATGAATCCGAACTCTGGTCCGAGTTACATTTCACTGTATCAGTAGTTGGATAAACGCATTGCTATTAATGGCATAAAAACTCTTGAAAATGGCTAATTTAAATCCAAATACCTTTTAATGGCGAATTAATAGCTTGGTTAATTTTATCGTTGTAGTCACTTACCAGTGGTGGGTTAAATAGCTTGATTGATTTAAACGATATCTTTTAGCTGAAAAGTTTTGGATTCACAACGGACGCTTTCTCTTTGGTCGTGTCCTAGGACATCAAGTCACTGAGCGATTATATAGACACAAAACACTACCTCGGTATCTGATTAAAGACATGTATATCGCACAGGTGGCAAACCATATGGAACTCGAAGTTGTTTGTTGAACGGAACTTCCACTACTCTAGTTTGGTTGACATCGTGTGACAGAGGAATACAGGTGTGCAGAACCACTATCCTTTCAAGCCTTCACCGTCTTAATGTGTTTAACCCAACCAGAACATTGCCAATGTCACCATAACGTCAACCGAGGAAAGAGTAGCGGTCGCAAACGATCTTGAAGTTCTAACATCAAACCCAGAATCACTGAGCCCCGATGATGTTACTAACACTGTACAAGCTCTGGATAATGTCCTGGATGTACCAAAGATAACACAAGAGGTTTGTCATATTACTTTCATATTTCCTCACAGTTAGAGGCTGGACTTCGCAAAAGGTTTTGCTGTACAAATGTTTGAGAATTTGCACACGTTCCCGTTCACTCCGTTCCGTTTAATCATTGCTTTTAACCAGCAACGGCTAATTTTTTAAGGACTAAATTGACTTGTAAGATTTCCATATTAAGCAACTTTATATTAAGGTGTCGTCTTCAGCTGTGGCGGTAGTGAGCAACATGTTGAATGTACCTGATGATGTATTCGTTGCCAGCACTGAAAGTTACAGGTATCGGCTCTGTCTAAATAGAATTCGAAATTAACAATGTTTCAATAATTTCCAGACTGTTGACTGCAACTGAATCTGTTGGAACGAAGGTTGAACTTGATGAGAATGGAGTTTATGAAGCTGTGACTTCTAACGTCGGTATAGCTGCAATACAACCTGCTGTTGGTGGTGCGTAATTTATGTCATTAGAATATATTCATGTTTTGTCACCGTCATTGGCAAACGGAAGGTGCGTTACTATTAAAAATACTCTCGATTACCTATGGAAGCACTCTCATCAAGTGACCGATTGGTTTACGCAATCGATTCGTATACCAATTCCTGTGCAAAAACGGTCCAAGTGATGAGAAACTTAGTCCAGTACGAGTAATTGTCAGAACACCTCGAGTCCACAGTCGAGTGACCATAGCTATTGAAGTGTGTTGATTAAATCTGCTAGCCACATTGGACATGATGTTGTGACCAGGTGCCATAACCATAATGATTGGGTAAATAAAACAATGAAGACATTCTAATTATTTACATAAAACAATCGAATATTTTTTCTTTTATCGATTGTTTTTTTATAGGAAGAACTTCATTTGGAGTTGACAACCTCCCAACCAACTCCGACCTGGGCTTTCGTTCAGACCAAGTTCATCTTTTCGGCACTGGAGCACCAGACAACGTCACTGGTTCTATCTCGGTGCCAAACAGTGCAGGTTGTCAGTCTAAATCTGTCCGTATCCTAACCCGCTTGACTGAAAAGAAGTTTTACTTAAATATTGTGTCTGCCGCACACTTGTGTGTTTCATATGTTTTAGAATGGAACTAGCCAACGTTTACGGATCTTTTAAATTACCTTAATCTGACTTCCGTTGATTTATTCCTGATTTACCAATCTAACTTTGTTTCTCATTACAACATGATGTACACTAGAAATCTATTTTATTTTAGCGTTTACCAATCTTGGAACATCTGAACGCATCAGCTTTCTTGCATTTTCAAACGACAAGGTGTTCATAACTCCGAATGGTACATACGATGATGTCAATTCTGTAGTAGTCTTGTCAGCTGCAATTGGACAAATCTCCGTCACGAATTTGAATGAACCTGTTATAGTTCAACTTAGGACTAATGTGGTGGGTTAAGTTCATTATTAAAATATAAGTTTGGGGAAGTAATAAGGTAGTGTCTCTGGTGTGATCTTTACAAGAGAATAAAGGCCTAAGTTTCACCCGTGCCAATGACAACCGTAGTTAAACACAATGATAAATTGGTTTGGATACAAACATCACGTATTTCAACCTTGTCATTTTAGCGAGAGTTTAAAAACTGTTATAAATTTTATGCAGACCTTAAACAATGGAAGTGATGGTAGATCATCATCTTGTGTGTTTTGGGACGAAGATATTCAAAGTTGGACGAATGGTGATGTCGATTCTAAAGTTGAAGAAACTTCCGACTCTGTTGTTTGTCATTTCAACCATCTCACCAACTTTGCTACTTTACTGGTTTAAAATTATAAGTGTTTTAGTTATTTTTTATTTTTTTAATTCGTATCCAATATCTTTTAATATATGATACCTAAGAACCAAATAATAAAAAGTAATTACATTATCGATTCAAATCATTCCCAGGCTCGAGATGATACCGGAATAGTAAACAACAAAGCGTTGGACATCGTATCAATTGTTGGAAGTTCAATTTCAAGTTTCTGTCTCCTTCTCACAATACTGAGCTTTGTATGCGTTCCGTAAGTTTGGCACCATATATGGTTAGCAACATATACTTTAGATGTGTGTTTTAGTATAATATACTTTCATTTATTCATTTACTTCATTTATTTTTGACATGTGTTTGAATGAAAACAAAGTCCAGAAACAATATAAGATTCTCCTTCCACATATTATTTATTTGCAGGAAACTCCGGTCTGGTGGGAGGTTTAGAGGAGCAGTTCTTCTTGTAAACCTCTCGATGGCGCTATTGCTGCTTAATCTGCTCCTCATATTTAGCGAGCAGAGTTTTGTTTATTTATCACCGGATTCATGTTTGGCTGTCGGTGTTTTACTTCATTTTGCTCTTCTGGCATCGTTTGATTGGATGAATGTGGAAGCGGTTAACTTGTGTCTCGTCATCGTAACGGTATCGACAAGAGCGTTTCTCAATTGTTTAATCTTGAATATCAATGTGATATGTTAAAAAATAACTAACAAGATATAAAAGATGATTATTTCGGAATTTGTTACTTTTAAGTTTTTTTAACAATTAACAGATTTGTGGAATAACCGCATGGAAAAGTCTTTAATTATTTTAAATCTTATGAATCTCAGCCGTTGTACAACCATGCCCACGTGAACGAGAAAATCGTCTTCATCTTGTCGCATATTTGGGGTTGGTTTGTTCCAAGCTTATTTGTGGCGATCACCTGCGCAGTGGACCTCAATCTTTATCGGAGAAGTGACGAAGAGTAAATGTGGATTTCATTTTTACTTTTGTGGTTACGCACATATTGAATACGGTATCTTAAGTTAGAAAATACTTGTATAAGGAAGAGGGTGGTAACACGGTCAATTAAAATATGACACGTTTACAAAGTTATGCATGCTTTTGTAGTACGTTTTATTATTATTATCTTTCCCAGTCCCTGCCCAAAGTCATGTATTACACCCACAGATGCTGGATTCAAACCGACATGGTTCTATATCTTGTTCTCATCCCTATGATCATTGTATTGACGTTCAATTTCATTGCATATGTCGCTGTTCTGATTGCTTCAGTCTCTGCAAATAGAATCAGAAAGGTTTGTGCAATATCATAAAGGCGGGAATGTAATGCATTGCAAATCTGTATCTATTTTCTGCAGAAAAGCAGTAATCCAGGTTCTGTAAAACAACAAGTGGTGATGTCTGTGACTTTATTCGTATTGCTCGGAATAACCTGGGTTTTCGGGTTTGGTATTTCCGGTACTGGTGATTCTGCTGTAGTGTTTGGCTACATCTTTGCCGTTCTTAACTCTCTGCAAGGTACAACTATTTTTATGACCATGTTCTCCTCTTACATTTACGATCTTTTACTTCCACGATCTTCTTTAAACCATCGTTTAATTATCCACCATTATAAATAAACCATTAAAATGTAATTTTTGCTTTGTCATTTTAATTTTTAATATTTATTACTAGAGTTCACAGAAACCGTTAATTTAAAACCCTGGCATCGTATGGATAAAACATGTGATCATAACCTAGTACACAACCATGCCCATTTGCAGGATCTTTCATCTTCTGTTTGTTTATTGTCCGCAACAAAGCTACAAGAATGGAAATCCAAATCCAAGCCAGGAAAGAAATAGCAACAGTTCATTGGACGATTGAAGATTTCACGTCAGTTTGTTTTATTGTCCTGTTATTGGCGTCATGGCTTAGGTTGACAGTTAAATGCCTGCGCCTTAGTGTTCTACTAAAGTTTAAGAAAAGTGCTAATCATATACAACGCTGTGTAATAGCAACGGTAACCTCGCGCCCACCGCTGGGTTACTGAAGCTATTGCAGTGTGTTGTGTATGATAGACACGTTCCTTCAATTAAGTAGAACTCATTAATCCGCTGGGTTCAGACAATGCCCGTTAAGTGACTTGCTCAAGGACACAGCCGACAAGCTAGCTACTAGTTTTGAACCTGCATCCTTTCGGTTGAAAAGCGTCGCACTAAACCAACAGACTAACCGGTCGGACAAATGAGGTACTAACACACAAACCACCTGAACATTTGTAGATCACAATATCAGATGGAATCTCCGAGAAGCGGGATTCAGTAGAAACATGGAGACGCTGAAACATCCTGCCCAACTCGTTTAACTAATATTTAGTGAATTTAAACAAACAATATTTGTGCCAGCAACTTACATATTAAGCTTATTAAATGAATTTTGTATAAAGCCGCTTTTATCATGTTAAACCGATGCTTAAACCTTATGTCTTGTGTTAATTGGGCAAACACAAACATGTAAACAATGTTGGACGATCAAAAGTGTTTTAATATTAGGTAACCTACCCTAATTTTACAAAGAGTGCCTTCTTGAAACATGTGCCATCGTAATATTTTTTTCTTAATCCTTTTTTTATTGCTTTAAATTATAAAAGTTTTAATTAAGTCAGACTTTATATTTATAAATTTACATTTTTACCATAGACCTTTATATTTTCGCTCCAATTTTGATCAGATTGGGTTGAGTACCAAAGATTTAGCGACTATTGCACCACATAAAGTAAATCAGAATAAAACACAAAGACATGTTAGATAACATGGCTCAGATATGTAATAACATAAATTTATGTACTAAACCCAAGTGAATTTCCCAAGCGGTAAAAAACTAAATCGGGCCATTTTAACTTTTTACTATAGCTTTTTACAAGATGCTTTAATTTAAAACGTATGTGGTGAAATGTTCGTAAATCTAACACAAATAGTTTTTTTAACTGCACATCGAAAAGAAATTTGGTTTGGTAACTGTGAGTCACATGCGTTTATGCTTGCAGTTACAAACTACATACTTGAAATATAAAATGCACCAAATGTGATTAGGGACCCTGCTTGTAGAAACAAAGCATACATAATGTGTTTTAACAATATTGGTGGTTAAAGTTAAACATGTGGTTTACACACTCTAATTATTATAGTACCAATATTTGTAATGTCTAGATCTCAAATTCAAAGTCTAATTCTTGATCTAATTTAATTATATTCTGCGTCTTTAAATATAACAGTTTCGTTCTCAAAGTAAGTTACTTAGTTTGGTATAAGTTTTACTTTTACTCTTCAAACTTCCAACTAACAGACCTCAGCCACGTCTAAAATAGCTCGCAATCCGACTCCATACAAAAGTTCCTTTATTGTTATAATGCAAGCTAAGACATTACAATGCATACAGTTAAACTGGTTAGTAATACATGCTTGGAAATATCGGTTCCAAGCAGGCAGTGCTTAGGTCTGCATTTCAAAACGCGTTTCTGATAATAATAAAATACCATGTAACAATGTGGGGAGGATTACACATGAAGTGTTTGGTTCGGGGATAATAGCCAGTTTACACGCAGAGGAAATGATTTGACAGGAGTAAAGGGGAACAGCCGTGTGCCCATTACAACAATTTTAACATAACTTAATATAATATGCAAAAAATATTGTATAAACCGCGAATGTCACTACACTTTCCAGAATATATAGGTCATTTTACGAGATCCAAAAAGTTCGGGTGCGAAGCATGTCACAAGTGCACGTTTTAATAACTAGAGAGTGTCAACCACGTGTTTAACCACCACTATTTGTAAACCACATGTTGTAGGCCATATACTCATGCTACAGGGTCCCTAACCACAATTTGTATTTCATACACTGAGTACATGTAGTTTGTTTCTGCAAGCATAAACGCATGGGTCCCAGAGTTATCAAGCCAAACTTCTTTTCCATGTGTAGTTAAAAAAGAATAAACGTCTTAAATTTACGCACATTTTCACCACAAATATTTTAAATTAAACCTTCTTTTTAAGCGCTGAAGTGAAATGAAGCTAAATTGCCAAAACAGCCCGATTTAGTTTTTCATGTGTCAGGGAATTCCCCTAGGTTTAGAAGAAAAGTTTCTGTTTTTACATATTATGTGGGTCATGTTATGTAACAATTCTTAAAGTTTTAATCTGATTTGTCGACTGCTTGTCTTATTTGTCAGTGCGATATGGCATGCCAGTCACAAACGTAATTCAGGAACATATCGTCGATTTTTAACGTAATTACCCTAAGTAAATGTTTTCTTTCCTTTAATTGGCACAAAGTGTCTAATAGTCCAACATTTCGTCAAATCTGATTAAAATTAGAGCAGCCGTTCCAGCGCTATATGCCCCAAAAAGCTAATTTATTGGAAAAAAACCTTTTGGATTTTAACGTCTCAGGGGAATTCCCCAGGATTCATTACCCAAAATTTTGGTTTCTTCGTATGTAAACCATGTTCTCTTACAAATATCAAATTTTCTTTACGATTCCATTATTCCTTTTGGCAGATGTCGGGGCGACATGGCATGCTTGTCACAATCATGATTTGAGAACAAAATCTTATTTTTAGGGTATTTCCCTAAGTACTTTTTTGATTTCTTCTAAGTGTTAAATCAATGACTAATGCACTTACATTCTACCAAATCTTATTTAAATTAGAGCAGCTGTTTAAGCGCTATGCCACAAAAAGCTAATTTTTTTTTAAAAAAATACCGTTTTGGTTTTTAACCTCCCGGGGAAATTCCCCTTGATTTATCACTCAACATTTTGGTTTCTGCATATCTAGACCATGTTGTCTAACAAATGGCTAAGTTTCATTACGATTTTATTATTCCTTTTGGTAGATGTCGGGGCGACATGCCATGCCTGTTACAATCATGATTTGAGAACAAAATCTTATTTTTAGGGTATTTCCCTAGGTAATTTTTTTATTTTTTCCAAGTGTTAAATCAGTGTCTAATGCATTTACATTCTACCAAATCTTATTCAAATTAAAGCAGCTGTTTAAGCGCTATGCCACAAAAAGCTAATTTTTTTATAAAAAATACCGTTTTGGTTTTTAACCTCCCAGGGGAATTTCCCTTGATTTATCACCCAAAATTTTGGTTTCTGCATATCTAGACCATGTTGTCTAACAAATGGCTAAGTTTCATTACGATTTTATTATTCCTTTTGGTAGATGTCGGGGAGACATGCCATGCCTGTTACAATCATGATTTGAGAACAAAATCTTATTTTTAGGGTATTTCCCTAGGTAATTTTTTTATTTTTTCCAAGTGTTAAATCAGTGTCTAATGCATTAACATTCTACCAAATCTTATTCAAATTAAAGCAGCTGTTTAAGCGCTATGCCACAAAAAGCTAATTTTTTTATAAAAAATACCGTTTTGGTTTTTAACCTCCCAGGGGAATTCCCCTTGATTTATCACCCAAAATTTTGGTTTCTGCATATCTAGACCATGTTGTCAAACAAATGGCTTAATTTTATTACGATTCCATTATTCCTTCTGGTAGATGTCGGGGCGCCATGCCATGCCTGTCACAATCATGATTTGAGAACAAAATCTTATTTTTAGGGTATTTCCCTAGGTAATTTTTTTATTTTTTCCAAGTGTTAAATCAGGGTCTAATGCACTTACATTCTACCAAATCTTATTCAAATTGGAGCAGCTGTTTAAGCGCTATGCCACAAAAAGCTATTTTTTTATAAAAAATACCGTTTTGGTTTTTAACCACCCAGGGGAATTCCCCTTGATTTATCACCCAAAATTTTGGTTTCTGCATATCTAGACCATGTTGTCTAACAAATGGCTAAGTTTCATTACGATTCCATTATTCCTTCTGGTAGATGTCGGGTCGCCATGCCATGCCTGTCAAACCTTTGACGAAGAAAAAAAAAAAAAAAACGAAAAAAAAACGGACAAAAACAGTATGTGTCCCAATTTTTCAATTGGGACCCATAACTATGGAAAATTAGGTGGAGTTACCGTAGAGATGCTACAAATCGATATTAAAGAAATGTATTTAAATTGAGCTACTTAGTTAAATCAGGTTAGTTAGTATTTCGGTGCTTCGTGCACAGCAGGTATATTTATAATGTGTCTGTTGCAAATTTCCGTGTAAGAATTTCGCACAATCATAATATTAATTGCACCGGTTGCACATGAGAACATCACATTGATCGTCACGACAAACGTCATTAAACGCGGACACCCTGTTTTATTGCATTCGCGCCCATTGTCACTTTCAGTATAAATTGCCATGTTTTGTATTTTCACATCAGTCCACTTGGGACTCACAAATAGTTGTTATTAGAACTGACTACCACTGCCTTGTTCATCAGTCCACTTTGCATGGCGTTCGCATGCGCAAAGTGGCAGAGAAATCGTATGCACTGATTGCACATAAGCTCTTGGAGTTTAAGAGACCTAGTCGCATAGCAGTATGCACTTTTAATATGACAAGATCGAAGTTTCCGCTTCCTCGAAAAAGTTCTTATTAAAGAACGACCTAATATGGCGACCTAGTAGTTAATTTATACAGCGAGACAATTATAAATACGTGTGGTATTCCAACATTGTTTACATGTTTTCTAGATGTCTATGGTAAACTATTATAATTTGCGTCATAAACGTCTTACGTAACAATGCATGTTTGTGTTGCAATCGCATAGACCAGCCCACATGGCATCAGATTCTTCCTTTTTGAATTAGTTACTCTATAAGCTGCAGACCTGCAGTGTACCATTTTAACTCTGATACCGCATTGTTAGTACTGAATAAAAGCCCAAAGTTTGGTAAGTCTGTGTGCTACCTATAATTTACGTTAGACTCGTAAAGTCGACTAATTTGGTTCTATTATTTTATTTACCACTAAGAAATCGTATGCTTATCATTTCCGTATCGTGCTAACAACTATTCTCGACTGTATTAACCGACTTCTTTGTATCCCTTGTATCAACCCTTACCACCAATTATTACCATCAGACATAAACTATGTTTTTGATACAACAATACGCGTCATTTTCAAACTTTCACATTTGCACGTTTGACTAACTGTGGGGAATTAGGTGGAAAAACTATGTTAATGATTTAAACGGCAAAAATACAAAGGCCCGTACAAGGTGATAATTACGTACAAAGTAATAAAATGTGAGAGTCGGTAAACTTGAAACGCAAAAAAAAAGACGTTAAAACACAACATATTTTAGATATAAATTAAAACAAATATAAACTATATGAAATGCTACAAATATTGCGCAACAACGATAACAATAGGCATTGTTACGTCTAATAGCCTCCACTTCTGTCTCTGCGCGATGGTGGGTAAATTTGTGGACAATTTTTTTGTATAAATTTCGGGACGTTAATTGCGCCACAGTTTACAATGTTGCTAATTCGTGTTGCAACGATGACGTTCACATTCTAGTCGATTCAACTGTAAAATTTGCCCTGCAAGTGTAAACAATTACCAATTTTAACTCTTTCACTACCGGCTAAATGCATTAATTCAAACATGCTGTACCGCAGTGTTTTTATCATTTTTTAGTCATTTTTAAATTAGCACAATTTTACAAAAGTTTATGATATAATTTAATGTTTAGTATGTTTGGAAAGATAATTTAACCCTCTTTTTAACAAGCCGCATACCTAGAATCTACCTCCAATAAAGAATATGTTATGTAAATTTTAGTGAACACCACTTTATATGTAAAGAAAATTCGACTTTAAAAAATTTGAGGTGCACTGACAAACGAAATACTCACCAATTATTGGTATGCCCAAATGTATGAAAATTGGAATGTAGATTGTCTAACAGTTTTTGTACTCAGGAAAATTTGAACTGTATTTTTATCTTTAGTACTTTTTTACTATTCCCAATTGAAATTTCCATTTATTTTAACTATATTATGAAAAAAATGAACCAAAACGCATTGAAGTTTTTAGAGTTTTGTACAACTAAAACAGTGAAAAGTATAAAAAAAAGAACAGTGAAGGAAGTGTAAAAAGGGCATACAAAAGCAAACAAACACAAATACTAAATTTCCAATATTCTTGAATTGTATGATATTCTTCAAAGCAGGGCACACCGAACTGGTCTCGCCGCCTTTTTCTTTATCGTGCGCTCAGCATGCCCAGCTGGATTCATGCTTTGGTGAACACGAAGCATAACCGTCTGCTGCAAAAACTACACCAACGCTCTGCTTTTTATCTCAACGACAAGAAATTCGCAGAGAATGTAAAGAAAGACTTACTTGACAAAAAAAGCTTATCCGCACGGTAACACGACTCCTATTCGCTGAGTTAGTCACGTGTAAAGTGGTTTAAACAATTACCAACTTTAAAGTCTGCACAGAACTTCCTACCCTATGTATATTCCGAGCATCATATCGGTACAGCTGAAATTTAAAATCAATAAATTCAACAACACGCTGCTTAATTTTGTCAATCTTTGTTACAGAACAAAATCACGTTTTAAAGGGCACAATACGAATTGTGGTGTTTCTACAGAACCACTTAAATGTTGTTTTAAGGGGTATTGCTTTCAATATAGTGCAATAAAAAATATAACAAGAAAAAACGACAATTAAAAACCATCTTTTATAACTGACAAACGCAAACACCAACGAAGCGGCTACTCTGGCTTCAACGCTATGAACCACTCAATTGTAACTTAACCAACTTGCTTCCCCGAACGGCAAGTATGCAATGGTCTAAAAGGGTCTAAAAAGAGGAACATGAGTTTTATTAGGACTGGACAAATCTCAATATATTAAAAAATAGAACGATAACACGAGCCGGATTTACTACCGCAGTCATCGATAATATTGAAGACATTGCAGATTCTTTCCGTGATTTGTATACAACGACGATTAATATAATAGCAAAAGGGGATTATAATTGTTTCTTAAAGTGGTAAAAAAGTATTGGGTACGCTAAAAATATCTCTTTAGCGGCTGCTTATTTAATTTATATATATATATATACTGACTTTACATGGTAGACCGGTAGCGGTTTTATAAGTGGGGACGGGCTAAAGGGTAGACTAAGTTAAGCGTACCCGCCCGAGTTACCTCAAGAGCCTAGGCTATACAGACTGTGGATTTGGTCATTTGGAAAAACAGTAGTGTAAGCCAAAACATCTCTGTCTCTCTCTCTCATAAAATGGGGTCTTTTATATGCGATTTTGCAACCAAGGAAAAAATGCGAAGCAAAGTATCTAAAACACGCACAATAGAATGTTTGCGCTCCGTTCAATAGAAGATCTCTACACGCTGAATTTAGAAGTTTTCCCAGGTCGCGTTGATCGCATCGTTAATTTAGAAACTCTGTGGTGAGATTCGCAGCTTGTTTCTTATTCTTTGTTGCACATTATATTAAGTTTTGTTAAATTGTTTAGGTAAGCCATTATTGCATGCTGCACAGCTGTGTGCGCTTGTTCCAAAAACCTTTGTGCCTCAGTTCCTGTGCGTGTCGACGGGCTATAATCCCCGAGCCATACATTGCAAGCTGACGTTTTATGTATAATCTCATTGTATTACATTATTATCGAAAACGCGTTTTGGAATAAGGACCAAAAAATAAATCGCCCGCTTGGAGCGCGGCTCCGGGCATGTCCAGTCAATCAGTTATACTGTATGTGTTTTATTGTAATAGTTTATGAGATACATTAAAGAAACCTTGCGAGACGGAGTCAATTCGGGGTCTAATTAGTTGGAGAACTCAGGTCAGATTTAGTGCTATAGCACGCCAGACAACCATGAAAGAACCTGATTCTCTACAAGTCTTTCGTCGTTTAGTCCGATTGCTTTGTTACTTGAAATTTTGATAACCATGTCGTCAGCGCCCAATTATCTCAGTACGACATCTCTTCACGATAAAACTTTTTGGAATTAGATCAAATGTAATAAGACCCTAATCAACCAAGCATATTGAGTAGTTAACAATAACACCAACTTAATGAATTCCTAATCAAACGCGGTGTTAGACAGGTGAACCACTATCTCCGACAAAATGTTCCATTGGTTATAGAAACATGACGTGGTCTTGCTATTCACAATTCCAAAACATAAGAGAATGTCAGTTGGAAACATATGGTTTAAAGCTTGATTACAAACGACCCAAATAAGATGTTAAAATGCCATCATATGGTGGGTTACACTTTTAGGAACTCTTACCATAAAATAAAGGTATTTTTAGATTTGTAATTTTAGCTTCAGTGTACGGACTTAGTATGGTACCAATGGACATATTCGAACCCTTCTTTTGTCATTTAAACAAAAACTTTTCCGATTTATTTGGATCTCCGGTTGAAAAAGAGCCATCCGGTTGAATAATTGCGTGGTTAATGCGAATAAAAGTGCACGTAAATATCGCAAAAGCTGATTACCGTGTTGTTGTTGTCGTGTACTGTTGCTTTTCGATGAAGATTCATGAAACAATTTAAAAACTCTTCAATCTAGCGCCCATGGAAATATATTGAAACATACTTAACCTCACAGACCGCTAAAATTATTTTTTTCAATCAAGAATCACCCAACAAGATTTGCAGGACATTACAACCGCTGTGAGCGATGCAGAGCCTCGTTATGACCTGGATGAATATGGCCAGTAAGAAACGAGCAAGAGGTTCCCAACCACTATTGTTAAAACAAAATATGTAAATTAGAAAGTACAAACTGCGATGTCAGAATTTAGCTTGCAGTGGTTCAAAACTAAATGAACAAATAAAGAATTTTGCACTTCAGCCATCTAAACGAGTTATGACAAAACCTCTTAAATTGAAGCTTGGATCTTCGACCTAAACTCAAATCCCTCCAAAACTTTACTTAAAAATATTTCAATGGAGGTACTTGTTGCATCCGCAAGTTTATACTTTTATGTATATTAAAATATGTATAGCGCCTGTTCGACGACGGAAAAGACAACACCGTCAAACGTCATCGTATGACGTGTATTTCACTGTATAATCCGGTTTTTATTGTTCTTGTGTGACGTGTTTACCAGTATATAGCGTAACTGTTTGAGAACGTTATAAATGCCCTTAAGGGGTTTTTGGCGCCACGTAAGAGTTTCCTATATAACCGATTGTGGTTAATAAAAAAGGATATAACGAAAACATAAGAAACTATTGAATTGAATCTATGACGGAATGACGTGTGCGTTTAAGATGGAGAATAAACTTTATGCTGAGACTTTGACTTAGATTCCGAAACCAAGAGTATTAGACAGAGACAGCGTTTATATGTGGTATGAAGCGTCCGGTGAATCAAAGGATAACCTCGATCACAGCGCGGCTCGCTAGAACGTCAGGTCAAACCTCGACTTAACCGCTACGACGATCAATAAACATTAAAAACAATAGCGAGCTCCTCATACTCCTTCGGAATCTCTTACAATTAAAAAAGCTAGAAAATGCACAATTATTGACCATATTTGACAAAACTTTGCTTCATTTTTTTACAAAATTACACGGCTAAATTACAAGACTGGTGCAAAACTTAGCATATATGCTGCTTTTAACCGTACCAACATTGGCAATCACCACCATTGTTACTTATTAAAAATACTTTAAATTCAGCCGCAAATAGAGTTCATTTTAATTGGAAAGGATATTCATGTTTGTCCCCGTGAGTAGGACAACCAATGGGACAATCGTCAGATCACCTTGCGGCCACCGTCGGTTACCGGAGCTATTGAAGTGTGTTTTTTATGATTTACACGTTACTTCAATTTAGTATAACCCATTAAAACCGCTATGTTCGGGCAATATCCGTTACGTTCCTTGCCTAAGGACACAACCGACTAGCTAGCGACCAGTCTCGAACCTACAACCCTTCGAATGAAAGGCGACGCACAAAACCACAAGACTAAGTTGTCGGACAGATATAGACCATCTACAACCTAAATCTAATTTCGAGCCTGATTAAAACCAATTTCATGTGGTATCTCATGAGATGTAACACTTTTTTAAAAAATGTCACTTTAATGGTCAAATATAAAAGAAAGTTGCAAAAAGAAGAATATAAATTAATGTGTAATCCGAGTGATGAACGGATTTACACATTCGATGCCGGTGATGTTACCGAAGATGGTGGGGGAAAGCCCGCAAAAGAGATGAAAGTCGCTTTGGTATGATTGTAATTTTTTTTTACTTTTTGAAAGCAGGTATATAATGTTACATTACCATATTGGATTTAAACTGTATAAATGTACCACAAACAGGATCATGGGTTTGAATATTACCGGGTATTGTGACAGATCAATCAATGTACAACACGCAATTTAAACACAAACAGTTTTTACATTTTTACGGATAAAAATAATTAATGTGCATAGTTTGTGCAATAATAGAACAACTGGGTCTGGTATTTAAACATTAAATGTTTATTTCCCACAATTTCGGTTGCCACTGATATCCACACTGTCGCTAAACAACGCTGCATGGTTCGCATCAACACCATCCATAATGATGACTGTGTGGCCCTTGTTGTTGCCTGTGGAAAAGAACATAAACAACTTAAAGTTGGAGGTGCCAATTTTAACCTTGTCCATGGATGTTGCCACATTCCATCACATATGTTTTAACTTAAAGCACGTTGTTAATTAAGCGCTATAGTAAAAAGAAGCGAAATTCCTGAAAAAAGTTTGATTTACTTTCTTATGAGAATTCCCCATGGTTTGTTACCCAACATGTATGTTTTTCCATATGTATATTATATTATCTAAAGACTTAAAGTTTTAATTCCATTCAATTACTTCTTATTGAATATTTCGGGGCCACAAGCCATGCCTGTCACAATTATGATTTAGGATCATATCTTCAATTTTAGGGTATTTCCCAAATTTATTTTTTCTTTCTTTTAATTGGTAAAGCAGTGGCTAATGTACTCTGTGTTAACCAAATCTGGACAAAATTGGAGCAGCCGTTCAAGCTCTATTCACAAAATATTTTTAAAGCTGAATGCAATCTGTAGCGATTGCAATAATCGGTGGTTAAAACCAACCATTTGTTTAAAAAATGAAGATGTTTAGGTAGTTGCTTAAAATCAAGGTTAGCAGATATATATAAAACCCGTTTTGTAGAAGATGGAGACAAGATTTTTTCATGAAATGTATTTTATCTGTATTACACGCTGCCTAAGCTTTAGTTACAATCATCCTTGTCATCAGTGCTAAAAGAAATATTTTATTTAAATCATTAGCCTGAAGTAAATAAGGCAAATGATGCTCAATTTTCTTTAAATAAAAGCCGCCCGAGAACCCATGCAAGAATTTCACAATGCATTGCATTTTAAGTAATGAATAGTTAAACTAAATTTTTTGACGTCATACCTTGTTGTTTAGGTTTTCGTAGAAGAAATGGTGTATCTTCATAGATATCATCTCCAGCATCTAATACTGCCTTAACCAAAATCTCTCTTTTTTCCGGCAAAACCCAAAAAGTTTTATCAATATTCAGTTTCTTGTTTAACTGGTTTCGTTGTATTAAAAAGTATTGAGGTTCAACTACGACTTCATCGGTTGCCTTTTCCTTGATGGTTAACCTTATATCTCTTATTCTGAAAATGCATATTTATTTGTTGCTGAATTTTAGTAGTTTAGTACAAGGACGAACAAAAACACGTTAAAATGTCTGGTTGTCATATACGGTACACTGCAATACAGGCAAATAAAGTTTGAGCATAGTTAGTTAGATTCTTATTAGCAGTTAGAACAACTTTGTATTCACACCGGGTAAACAACCCTAAGCACAGTGGTTTAGTTTAGTTTATTTTTTGTTTCCACAATGAAAACACGAAGCGGGACTATTGATAAAAATTTGGAAAACGGGTAAAAACGGCAAACAACAGTCGTTAGAACACGTCTAAAAAAAGGAATAGACTATTAAAATTCTGTATAATTTGACGTGGCCGCTAAACCCAAATAAAAAAAATAATTAATTAATTGCTTATAAAATAAAAATTGCACTAAGCCTCGGAGAAAAGTGTGCGGTAAAGCGACCCGTGTAATGGGGGAGTCGGCTTTAGGAGAAGGGGTGGTCCGGAAAGTGTGGTTAACACATTGTTGTGGGGTTAAATTTACTACAATTAGTTTTGTTTAAAAACTACAGTACACCACGGTGTATGGGTAATAGATAAACTTTACAATTTAAATATTAATTTCTGAAATGTTCATAAGCACAATTTAAACCTACGGGATAACCAAACTTTTTCGTGATATTTCATCATAACCCAACTTTGCTTTGTTTATTTCATTGTGGTAATGTAGTTTCCAAACCACAGCATTTGCATTTGATGCACTATGCCAATAAATCAACGACTGAACATCAAGTGTGTCTGTGTTTTCAAAAACTATAAAGCTGAAAGACAAAAATTAAGTTAGTTACAAATTTTAATCACACACAGAACATACGGATAAAGACGATGGAGTTGAAATTCGAAAGACTGGTCAATGAAGTGTAGCTCAGGTTCTCGAAAAATATTCCATCCCTCTCCATCATTACTCCATTGGATCTGAAACCAAATACAACCAAAGAATATTACGCATATTGCATCAATATATTTATATTGAAAATACATAACTAAAAGAGTATATATTTTGGTACACTAAACCCATAAGCATTTTAGTCTGTACAGAAAGTCTGGCAAAA
>CH001583.1:15040-26406 GCA_000149265.1 Ciona savignyi | reverse complement strand
CTTTCTGGTTTTTCAGAATACAACACATACAACCCGGCACTTTAATTCCCAACACCATACAACCCAGCACTTTAATTCCCGACACCATACAACCTGACACTTTAATTCCCAACACCATACATCCCGGCACTTTAATTAACGACACCATACAACCCGACACTCTAATTCCCGACACCATACAACTCAACACTCTAATTCCCGACATCATACAACCCAGCACTCTAATTCCCGACACCATACAACCCGACACTTTAATTCCCGACACCATACAACCCAACACTCTAATTCCCGACATCATACAACCCAACACTCTAATTCCCGACATCATACAACCCAGCACTCTAACTCCCGACACCATATACCCTGGTACATTACTGGCCAACTGTTGTAGTTTTAGTGTTTAGATTTATTTACTCCTTTATATTTCCAGATTCAAACAAGCGAAGATGGAATAAATTGGAACATTCTTCACTCTGATCTGTCATACAATGGTCGATTACTGGTTTTTACAACCAACCATTTTACCTGGTAAGTTTATATATTCCCGAGCACTTGTCGAATAGAATTTTCATGTTTTAACTCTGTGAATAGATGAACGGTGTTTTTTTTTTATTTTAGTAATCATCAGATTACTTTGTGCCCATAGTTGGGTTATTAAAGCTATCGCAGTGTGTTGTATATGATTGATACTTTTCTTTAATTATAGTTGAACCTTATAATAATCTACCGGGTTCAGGCAATAGCCAGTATTGGCTATAGGACACAACCAAATTGTTATCGCTCAGTTTTTATCTATTAACCTTTCGGCTTAAACGCCATGTACTTATCCTCAAAACTATTCATTTGGACATGTGGTTTTATTTATTGTTTTCAGGTATGAAGGCCTGTTAAATTGGATCTTGGGAAAGATAGATATTTTGTCAAGTATATACAAGAGAAGGGAAACAGGGTTAAATTGGGTTATTCATTACAACCTTGACCTTATTGAAGAACAACGTTTGGGAAATTATTTAAACATAAATAATTTTTGTATTTCGTAAGTCGCTCTCTGTTATATTAAACAGCGCACACATTGTCTTACAGATTAATTGCATCACTATTAACATCTTTTTTAGGGCGATGAAAAGTTTAACGTTGACAATTGAAGAAGACGAACCCCCAAAGACAATTAAAAATAGATCTCCATCTATAAAAATAAATCATGCTGACTTAACTACAAGGTGTATTCAGCACAAAACTTTTTTTATCGAAGAGCTTCGAGACAAAAGTGTTTATTTAAAAGCGACATTGCGAAACGAAGATGAAACTCGAGATTTCCTGTTTAAACTCCAAAAGCAACGTATATTTAAGTTATATTATACATAGATAAAGCAGTCAGGTTAAATCACGCAATCAATTTGTTTTTTAAACATATTTTTTCTAAATGCAAGAATTTAATAAAAGCAATATAATTTACTTTTGGTATCTATATTTACTTTTGCTATAATAATTAATGTATATTTTGTCTCGACATGTTAGAAGTCCCTCTGCTATACACAATACTTTGTTTTTATATATATCTCTTAATTTATTGGGTTCCATAAATTATGTGGTAAGTGCCTTGCACAAAGATCAACCAGCTAGTCACCAGTTCAAAACTGTATCCCTTTGATTAAAAGTCGAGAATGTTGTACATAATATTCTTGTAGTAGTTCAAGCAATTGTTTAACTCTGTTCAGGCAAAAACTAATGTTTTATTTTAATTGTAATCTTGTGACATGGTACCTCGCGAGCTATGACGACATCTATGGAAAAGTTTGATAGTAATAACCTTAAACTTTAAGTTGTTTATGTTCTTTTCCACAGGGCCAATTGACAAGCCGACCACTTCCAGCAACTCAGGCAACACCACAATCCTTAATATTACGGGTTCCACTTTTGACCATACAGCGCTGTTTAGCAAAAAACTGAGTATTGGTAGAAAATAAAAACATTTGAAAACATTTAATGTTTAAAAACCAGATGAATTTTTTATGCTACAGTTATACAGTTTAAATTCAATATGCTATTGTAGTTTCATATATTTGCTTTCAAAAAGTACAAAATTTGAAAATCAAAGCCAATATTTTACAAATATTTCTTTTTAAACTAAGCTACGATTTTCCTCTTTTGTGTTGGGGATTTTTATTGAGAAGAAGTCTTTTGTAACATTTATTTATTTTACCATTGCATTGAGCCGCATTGTTAAAAAATGTGTTACCTCTCATAATAGCTCACAGGAAATTGGTTGTTCTCGTTTAGCTGTGTAATTTTATAATAATTAAGCAAATCTTCGTATAATAAACTTGATGATTGTACATTTTTGGCTTTATTAATGCTACAATGTACCTCCTTATTTTTTAGGTAAAACTTTGGACGTTTTTGAGTTTAGGTTGTAGATCAAAGCTTTAATATAAAATTATATAAAAAATTCTTAGGATTTTCTGAGGTGGGATTTTGAAGAACAGCCGTTTTGTGAGGTTAGTTTAGATCATTGGTTCTTAACCGGGGGAACGGCTCCCCAGGGGGGCGTACATAAATTTTTAGGGGGCGCGATCCTTAATAAATTTACAACACATTTTTTTATTAATTTTGAGAATCTGAGCTTTGCGAACAAAACTAAACTTTTGCTGCATATTTTGTTTGGTTTTTCTATATCAAAAGTACATTAGGTCAGTTTTGTTACAATATTTAAAAATATTTTCACAAGTATAAAATGCGCTTCTTCTTTCCCTGGAAAAACATACAGAGCATAGCATTCAAACGCTAGGGGCGCGTAAAGGGACATTTATCGCGCAAGTAAGGCGCGGTACCAAAAAGGTTAAGAACCACTGGTTTACATTGAAAAGATAACTTCGTATTTTTATATTAAAATTGGTAAATATTTGGACGTGTCCATTCGGCTACTTCTAATGAGATTGTGTTACTTTGATCTTTTCACCATATTGAAAGTTTATTCTGCTAAGCATTATAGGTCTTTTTAACTCTGAGACCCTATAATGTGTAATCCCTCTGATTATCGCAGTGGGTGAGTGCGTCGCTTTTCAGCCTAATGGTTTCGGGTTCGAAGCTAGTCGCTAGCCATTCGTTTGTGTCCTTAGACAAGACACTTTCCTAAAACATAATACGTTCTACCATTTTAAAGGAACGAGTGAGTTATACTCATTCAATGACATGATCCAATTTAAATACATATTTTTCAAAATACATTGAATATAATGTCCGGCCCGTTGGTATAACGGTTAAGTGCGTCGCCTTTCAATCGAAAGGTTGCAGGTACGAAACTGGTCGTTAGCTAGTCGGTTGTGACCTTGGGCAAGGCACTTTACGGACATTGCCCGAACCCAGCGGATTAATGGGTTCTACCAAATTGAAGTAACATTTCCATTATAACACACTGCAATAGCTCCGGTAACCCGACGATGGGCGCGAGGTGATCTAACGATTGCCCGTGTGTTAACCCCATTGGTTTTCCCATTCACCGGGATAAAGATGATTATTCTATCCTATCCTATCCCATAAGTCGAATAAGCGGCTTAATAGTGGATAAATTTACACATATGTCTTCATATTTGTTAAAACCTCGAAATAACACTTCACCTATTTTTATAACTTCATTATGCTATATTTTTCGTGAGGAATTTAATTCGAATATGTGAAAATGACTTTATTTCTGATTAAAAGAAAAAGGAAATTACGAATAAAACATTTTTGAGGCATTCTTAAAATTAAGGTTGCTTATCTAAGATTAAAATACGTATGATCGTCCAACATTGTTACATGTTTGTGCAGTTAACATAAGGTACTGGGTTCAAACAACGGCTCCACATTATAAAATCGTCGTTACATCAATGGATTATTATGGGTCCCATTTGAAAAAATGGGACACATATTGTTTTTGTCCGTTTTTTTTAGAATAGCCTTAGAATATGTACATATTGGCGTGTACACTAATTAGTTGAGTTGCACTCACACTTAAACAAATACCGATGCACGTACATGTTTATGTTCACTCATACTCGTGGAACTGAAAGTTTTAATACATTATCAATGCTTCAATCAGTGTGTAATCTGTATGTTGTTGATAAAACCAGTTGAAAATTTACATGCCTACATTAATTATTAATTCAATTAAGATTAAATCTTTTAAAAATAATATATTGCCTAAATTTATTATTATGATATTTAATTTTACTTATTCAGATAAAGCAGCTAAGTTACTGCTAAATCCATTTCCATAGTAGGCTATACTATTACGCCATGTTTTAACATGTACACTAAAATAAATTAAACAGTAGTTAAAATAGACCACCGCTTGTACATATAAAAAAAAGTCTTTTATGACCAATATGACTGACAGACAAAAAAAACTTGTTTGTCAAACAAGAAATAACGTTGAAATGCCTAATTTAAAAATTATTACAAATATAAAATATGAAACTTTAATCAATCTAGATCGCTGGAAAAAAGATTATGATGATCGATTATTAATCATCGATGTAATATTGTGTCATACTTTATGGAAGGTTGTACAACCGTTTCTAATACACCAAGATCAATGGGAGATAGATGATACATGAACAGTGAAAATGGAGTAATATATGATTGGATATCTAATAGAAATGTGTGATATACCCCAAGCCTGTAATAAGGACCACTATTATTTAGATTATACATAAATGATGAAATGGTTAAAATTGATATTTGGCTCTGAAATACTAATAAATTATCACTTAATTATAACAAGACCACTTGCAGGATATTTATGAGTTTAAAAGGGACAGATGTAAATAGCTACAGCCGGCTAGAACAGAAAGTTAATACAATAAAAAACTTGTTAGATTTCTGGGAATATATTTAGTTGATAAATAAATTTGGTCTAAATATTTACATTACATTAAACAATGATATGCATAATATTATTAAAATTGGTTAGTTATATAAATTAAGAAACTATGTCAGTCGTGTTTGATCCCTTTATTATAGCTTTGCTTATTTAAAATACGTGGTTTCATGCTGGTGAACGGTAAATAAATATGAAAATACACCTGGATGTGAATAAATGTCTTTAGCCATCCATGCTTCCATGTGAAACTGCTCTACAAGTCTTCGAACTTGATCACACTAGATGATTCACTTATCTAATCCCTTCAGCTCAGCAAATGCATGTCATCACCAATATACATGACACACCAAAATGCTTACAAAAAAATCTTCTACTGCAAATATTAAACTAGTGGTAATTCATGTATGTACATATACACTTTAGTTTAGTTTGAAAAAGTATTTTTGAATTTTTAAGTCATGGCATTTTTATGATGTGCATATCGGTGCATATAGAATAATTCTCAACAATAAAATAAAAACCAATGCATTACATGGCCATTGTTTTGTTTTGTATGTTTATTGAATAAAAACATCAAAACATTAATGGATGAGATATATTAAGCAAGTCAAACTAG
This sequence comes from Ciona savignyi, assembly GCA_000149265.1. NCBI lineage: Eukaryota > Metazoa > Chordata > Ascidiacea > Phlebobranchia > Cionidae > Ciona > Ciona savignyi. Next base: position 20,926 of record CH001583.1, on the reverse strand, counting down.
GCAGTGGAAGCAGTCATAGTGTCGGCTAAGTGACCTAGAGATTTAATTTGGTATTCATATTTCTTAATAAGAAATATATAATATACTATGTTTTCCACCAGTTTGTTCTACAATATAGTGTATTTAAAATTTAAATGGTAAAAATACTGACCTTGGTAAACGAAAAGTAGTTAAATTAAGATTTTTTTTTAAATTTGTTACAATATGTACAGATAATTCCAACATTACACGAGTATATGCTGATTTATTTAACTAACAATGCTACACTTTACGAATTGTGTTCGCGTTTCTTTACTTTTAAATACCATTTTATGAAAAAGAGGAACTAACTTTCTTTTTAAATACCGGATCAATTTTATAAAAAGACAATGATACTAAATATAGACACAACTTTGGCAATTTTGAAGTCAGATTTGAGAGAATTTCAAATTAAAATAAATTAAAAGTTTTCACATTATTGATTAATTTTATTCAAAGTTAAAGCGATCCTAATTTAAAATTATATTTTTAGTTTAGAAAAAAAAACTGTTGTTGGGTTAAAAAAAATTATAGGAGGCGTTCAACTAATTATTTTCCCTATCTCTCCAATGCAAACTGACCTCACAAAAACGACTGTCACTCAAAATCCTGACATAGGAAGTCTTAGATTTTTTCACAATTTAAAATTGAAGCTTGGATCTGCAACCTAAACTCAAAACCCTACAAAATTTTGTTTAAAAATTTTGAGCCCATACCCCTTTGTACATCGGCAACTTTTTTCCAACAAAACAGCTAGCAGATGCACATTCAACACCTTTATTTTACAAAGCACTGCTCCACGATTACAAAACTTTACAGCTAAACGAGAACACCGGCGCGCAGCCTAGCACATGCTGCTTTCAACAAAACAAACATTGGGGAATCACCACCATTGTTACTCAGCAAAACACTCGTTTAAAAACAATGACTCATGGAGGGTATGGAGGGTACCACTCGTCACATCCTGCCGTTCATAGAGGTCTTAATTGGTTATACGCCATCTTGGAACCGGTGACCGTTCCAGTTTGGTTTAAACCGTTTGAACTTACTAGTAGAGGTCATTCTGTGAGACTTCGGTCCAAATTTTAACCGTTTCTGTTGACTGCTTCGGCTATTACAGGCCTTCGACTGAAGGGTGGTCATTCTGTAGATTTCATTTGGCGACAGTGTCACTGGTGATGACTGAAACTCTTCGTACACATTAAAATTCACTGCTTGATGTTCCACAAGTTTCAGCACATTTTTTACTGTAATTTGAAAGGTTTAAAGTCCATAACCAGGGTACAAATAGTTGTTTTTGAGTAAAAAAACACACCCAATGTCACCTTTGAGCCTCGTGTGACCACATTTTGTCCGCCTCCACTTCTTTCACCAATGTTTGACAATCAAGGATGGTTAGGTTTGGTAAGTTTTTATATATTCTGTATGCATAAGTGTCCAACAACACATCTAGGCCTTCACACCTGCCCAAAAATTGAAAAATATGAAAAAAAGGTACACATGTGGATACCAAGAGGAGTACATTTTTCAGTCCTATATCACAAATCGGATTAACAACCTGTATCGAAACATTGTCTGGTATTTATAAAAGCCATTCGAAGTTAGGTTCTTGAAAAAATATCCGAACGACCCTCTACCAGAGTGAAAATAACCAAAAATGAGGAAAAATGACTAATTAATTACTTTGCTAATTAGCATAAGTAATTAAGTGTAAGATTTTAGACAAACAGTTGACTAGTAACATTTATCCACACTCAAATTTCTATAAATTTGGAGATTTTGGCAAAAAAATCAAAATAGCCCGTTTTTCATTTAGGAGGCGTTCAACTAATTATTTTCCCTATCTCTCCAATGCAAACTGACCTCACAAAAACGACTGTCACTCAAAATCCTGAGATAGGAAGTCTTAGATTTTTTCACAATTTAAAATTGAAGCTTGGATCTGCAACCTAAACTCAAAACCCTACAAAATTTTGTTTAAAAATTTTGAGCCCATACCCCTTCGTACATCAGCAACTTTTTTCCAACAAAACAGCTAGCAGATGCACATTCAACACCTTTATTTTACAAAGCACTGCTCCACGATTACAAAACTTTACAGCTAAACGAGAACACCGGCGCGCAGCCTAGCACATGGTGCTTTCAACAAAACAAACATTGGGGAATCACCACCATTGTTACTCAGCAAAACACTCGTTTAAAAACAATGACTCATGGAGGGTACCACTCGTCACATCCTGCCGTTCATAGAGGTCTTAATTGGTTATACGCCATCTATAACGCTTATTAAAAGTTCAAAAATAGTTTCAATGGAGGCTAAAATGTTATTGTTTTTCTTTTGGGAAACCCCCTACATAAACACTAGTTATTTAAGTTTTGTTATCCTTGTGAACGGGAAGAACGCAAGACCCGGTAACACACGGGTACTCGTCAGTTTACCTCGCGTCTACCATCGAGTAACTAAAATTGGTCTGGGAAAAATAAAACAATAATTATTGTTTTATTTTTATAGTTTGCTTTGCTAAGTCTTGTATCAGCGCGTATTGATTACACTAAATCTGTGGGAGATCTGCAATATCTTCAGTTTTATCGATGGCTCTAGTGGTAGTTACTATGCCGTATTAAAGCATTATTTATTAGTATTTTTAATGCTGTTCAGTCCGTAAAAATACTCGTGTTTTTTCTTTTAGTTTAGCCCACTTAGCCCACTTGGCACTGAGGCCATTTCCAACTTGCTGTTCGGGGAAGTAAGTTTGTCATCAAGTTGCAATTAATTGGTTCATAGAGTTGGAGTCACCGCTTCTTTGCTATTTGCCTTAGTAATTTTGCCAGTTAGTAAAACCCCTATAAACAGCAATCAAAGTATCACACAGTGGTCTTGAAGAAGCCCCCAAAATCATATTTTAAAGTGTGATTTTTTGTGTAACACATATTTATAAACAAAATTTATGTTAGTTATTGGTTGTGTGAATTCCCTGAATGTCCGTTAAGCGAGTTGCCCATGACGTTTCAGGGTCTCCATGTTTCATCTGAGTCCCGCTTCTCGAAGATTTCATCTGATATTGTGATCTACAAATGTTCATTTGTTTGATGTGTTAGTATCTCATCTATCACAGGACACGGACTAATTTAAAGTGGGACGAAATGATATAATTAAGCATCTCGATACACCGTTTACCCGATGTAGTGTATTAACTCTAGATCGTGTATACCGATCTTAATAATATACAACACAACGTGATAGCAACGGTAACCCGACGGTGGGCGCGAGGTGATCTGACGATCTGCCATGTGAGAACGACCGTTAACCGTGTCTTGTCTAAGGACACAACCAAATGGCTAGCGACCAGTTTCGAACCTGTAACCATTCGGCTGAAAAGCGACGCACTCACCCACTGCGATAATCAGAGGGATTACACATTATAGGGTCTCAGAGTTAAAAAGACCTATAATGCTTAACTTTCAATATGGTGAAAATATCAAAGTAACACAATCTCATTAGAATTGTCAACTTTTCATGAAAAGCTCGGATAAATGGCCGAGAGAATTAGAACTATATTTTAACATGTATGGACAAGGAGTGTCTGCGACAAGCCGCTGCGTAGCAGTCTACACCTTGGATAGAATCGAAAAGAAAAGCTACATGTGCGGTCGTGTGACCGAATGGTTAATTAAACCGATACATATACCGACCTATATAAAAACTGTCCGAGTGACAAACCCATCATAGGTTCGAAACTTGTCTCGGTAAAAATGCTACATCTTAGGGCCATAATAGCGATGTCTTTACAAATGGTTTCGTTCAATGTGACAGAAATTGGAAACCGGAATTCAAAGAACAAAATTCCATTTATTAAAAAGTATCGTACCTGGGTAAAATTCAATCATTACATCGTCACAACCGAAATTCACACCGATAAGAGAGACCGATGTCACGTCACGATTACATGATAAGCGAGAACAAGGACCTTGGATAGAATCGAAAAGAAAAACTACATGTGCGGTTGTGTGGCCGAATGGTTAATTAGACTGATACATATACCCGTTCTGTATAAAAAAGAGGTCACGGTTAGTAAAAATTCAACAACACGGTGTTAAATTTTGTTTATAAATATGTGTTACAGAGAAAATCACACTTTAAAATATGATTTTGGGGGCTTCTTCAAGACCACTGTGTGATACTTTGATTGCTGTTTATAGGGGTTTTACTAACTGGCAAAATTACTAAGGCAAATAGCAAAGAAGCGGTGACTCCAACTCTATGAACCAATTAATTGCAACTTGATGACAAACTTACTTCCCCGAACAGCAAGTTGGAAATGGCCTCAGTGCCAAGTGGGCTAAGTGGGCTAAACTAAAAGAAAAAACACGAGTATTTTTACGGACGGAACAGCATTAAAAATACTAATAAATAATGCTTTAATACGGCATAGTAACTACCACTAGAGCCATCGATAAAACTGAAGATATTGCAGATCTCCCACAGATTTAGTGTAATCAATACGCGCTGATACAAGACTTAGCAAAGCAAACTATAAAAATAAAACAATAATTATTGTTTTATTTTTCCCAAACCAATTTTAGTTACTCGATGGTAGACGCGAGGTAAACTGACGAGTACCCGTGTGTTACCGGGTCTTGCGTTCTTCCCGTTCACAAGGATAACAAAACTTAAATAACTAGTGTTTATGTAGGGGGTTTCCCAAAAGAAAAACAATAACATTTTAGCCTCCATTGAAACTATTTTTGAACTTTTAATAAGCGTTATAGATGGCGTATAACCAATTAAGACCTCTATGAACGGCAGGATGTGACGAGTGGTACCCTCCATGAGTCATTGTTTTTAAACGAGTGTTTTGCTGAGTAACAATGGTGGTGATTCCCCAATGTTTGTTTTGTTAAAAGCACCATGTGCTAGGCTGCGCGCCGGTGTTCTCGTTTAGCTGTAAAGTTTTGTAATCGTGGAGCAGTGCTTTGTAAAATAAAGGTGTTGAATGTGCATCTGCTAGCTGTTTTGTTGGAAAAAAGTTGCTGATGTACGAAGGGGTATGGGCTCAAAATTTTTAAACAAAATTTTGTAGGGTTTTGAGTTTAGGTTGCAGATCCAAGCTTCAATTTTAAATTGTGAAAAAATCTAAGACTTCCTATCTCAGGATTTTGAGTGACAGTCGTTTTTGTGAGGTCAGTTTGCATTGGAGAGATAGGGAAAATAATTAGTTGAACGCCTTCCTAAATGAAAAACGGTGCTATTTTGATTTTTTTGCCAAAATCTTCTCCAAATTTATAGAAATTTGAGTGTGGATAAATGTTACTAGTCAACTGTTTGTCTAAAATCTTACACTTAATTACTTATGCTAATTAGCAAAGTAATTAATTAGTCATTTTTCCTCATTTTTGGTTATTTTCACTCTGGTAGAGGGTCGTTCGGATATTTTTTCAAGAACCTAACTTCGAATGGCTTTTATAAATACCAGACAATGTTTCGATACAGGTTGTTAATCCGATTTGTGATATAGGACTGAAAAATGTACTCCTCTTGGTATCCACATGTGTACCTTTTTTTCATATTTTTCAATTTTTGGGCAGGTGTGAAGGCCTAGATGTGTTGTTGGACACTTATGCATACAGAATATATAAAAACTTACCAAACCTAACCATCCTTGATTGTCAAACATTGGTGAAAGAAGTGGAGGCGGACAAAATGTGGTCACACGAGGCTCAAAGGTGACATTGGGTGTGTTTTTTTACTCAAAAACAACTATTTGTACCCTGGTTATGGACTTTAAACCTTTCAAATTACAGTAAAAAATGTGCTGAGACTTGTGGAACATCAAGCAGTGAATAATAATGTGTACGAAGAGTTTCAGT
>CH001587.1:1732-16428 GCA_000149265.1 Ciona savignyi | reverse complement strand
ACGGGTTTGTGTCACCCCATGTGTACAGGGGGGGGGTTAAGCGCAAAGGAGACATAATGTGGAAAAAGACGATACACACATATTCAATGCATCGATGAGATCTTTTAAAAACATGGAAGAATTTAGGAATATTTGTTGAAACAAGTTTGAGAGACACACAAGTTGGCGTGATGTATTTTAAAGTCAGCCGCATCAAAATATCAAGCTTTGGGAGGGGGTGTGGGGATCTTGTAGTAGTGATGAGGATATCTAGTGATTGGGGCAGGGTAATATTGTGGTATGGACTTGTCGGTAATTACAATAAGTGGGCAGGGTATAAAAGTGGTAATGTGTGTGTTATATGACAATAAAACTCACTGTAAAACCACTCAGACCATTTTACAGACAACCGCACAGAAAGTGGTCAGGGTGAAGATCGAACCGAGAACCTGTCTGGTTATAACCTCCACTCTTGTATATGAGCTATTGTATGAAGTAACCTGGTTCCAACCATAACAGTTGGCTCCCATTTAGGTACTTTCATTTGATCGTCATTATTTATTTATGGGGGGAAGTGAAACAAAATATTTTGATTATTCAAACATTAGTTTGTTTTGATGCCAAAGTTTTAGTCGAAAATCTTAAAACACTTAATTTTGTGTGATTTTTGTTTATATATAATTTTATTTTTTTATATAGAACAAAGTTGATAATGTGTTTTTAGTCCTTTTGACTATGAGCATATGCAGTATATTTGATAAACTATTTAAAAAATAACTAACAGTCCAAGAAGCTTAAAATATTAAAACTTGATTCATTTAAAACCCATCAATCATACACAACATCACATGAAACTGAGGCTTACCTGGGGAGAAGGGAGTTGTTGTATTGCTTCTTGCAACATACGTTGACCTTTTCGTGAAAGTTTGTTCCATTCTAAATCCAGTTCCAATATTTTGCCAACACACCCAGCCAGACATTGTGCTACGTGGTCATCCAAACCTTCCATAAACCCACCTTCCTTCATCATCCAACCTCTCATAGCATCCCACTGTAAGTTTGATCTGTGTGGAACAGGAATGTTAAAACTCCACCAATGAATATATCCTGTGAATTATATGTTCAATAATCAACTATCAAACAAACCAATTTGAATATTCATTTGAAATATATCAAGTTATAACAACTTAGCAGCTGGAATATTGGGGGCAAAACATGATTTGATATCTTTGTACATTTTATTAATATAGTAGCCCGTGTTGGAACTGTATGGTGATTCGCTGGCGATAGTTGTTACAGCAGGGTATCCTGGAACTCAACCAAATCAGAGAGTCACTGTGAACATAGGCAACTAACTTGTTTATCCGTGCAAAGTGTTAATATATTTGCATCGGTGTGAATTTTTTTCATTTACACATGAAACTATTCTTAATAAAAGGGTAAATAATGTTTATTAAGTTCTCAAAAACTTTATCTTAAAACTAGGGCTGCGAATTAACGGTTAATTTAAAAAACGGTTATTTGATGTAAAAATAATCGGTTAACCGTTAACCGATTTTCTTTATACAAATCGGCACCGTTTTTGGCAAAAAAAGTTCAGGCAGTCGTGAAGGGCAGCAAAGAAATAACGCGCGTGATTACCGGCATTATCAGGTCTTATTTATGCGTTACTTTATAGTTTTTAAACGTCACCTTAAGACACATAGTATAACTTTGATTATAATGCGTAATATTGAGTTAAAAATCAAACAATCAGTGTCTGAATGGTTGCTTATATTAGGTTGACAATCAAACAATCGACGTGTGAATGGTGCGTATATTACGTTGACAATCAAACAATCGACGTGTGAATGGTGCTTATATTACGTTGACAATCAAACAATCGACGTGTGAATGGTTGCTTGTATTACGTAATAATGAAACAATCAACGAGTGAATGGAGTTATGTATATTTGAAGATTAATAAAACGCAATTACGCCCAATTAAATGTGGGCGGTAAAGTAACGTTAAAAAACGGTTAAACGGTTAAAATTTGACGTGACGGTTAACCATAAAACGGTTAACCGTGGTTAACCGTTAATTTTTCACAGCCCTACTTAAAACTGTAGTAAATAAAAAAAATCTCAAATGAATAAAATTAAATGGTATCACGGCATTTATAAATGTCTTAGCCAATTTATTTAAACTTTTTTATAACATTTTTTCATTTTTTAAAATATATATATTAGGTTTAGCAGCCACCTCTGGCTATACCCACACTACATAATTGATTGTGGTATAGAGGTGTTTAACATCTGTTGTTTTGCCGTCTTTTATCAGTTTTTAATTTTTATATAAAAGTCTCTGTGGCGTGTTTATTGCTGTGGACGACATTTATTTTACTTTAACCAAGCCTCCCACACCAGGTCAGACCGTCACCGATGCTCTACAACATGGCGGAAGAGGACGGGTTTATGTCACCCCATGTGTACAGGGGGGGGGGGTTAAGCGCAAAGGTGACATAATGTGGAAAAAGACGATACACACATATTCTAATGCTATCGCATGATGATCGCTTTAAAAACATTGGGAAGGGAATTTAGGGAATATTTTTGTTGAAACAAGTTTGAGAGACACACAAGTTGGCGTGATGTATTTTAAAGTCAGTCGCATCAAAATATCAAGCTTTGGGAGGGGGTGTGGGGATCTTGTAGTAGTGATGAGGATATCTAGTGATTGGGGCAGGGTAATATTGTGGTATGGACTTGTCGGTAATTGAAATAAGTGGGCAGGGTATAATAGTGGTAATGTGTGTGTTTCATGGCAATAAAGCTCATTATAAAACAACTCAGTCCATTACACAGACAACCGCACAGAAAGTGGTCAGGGTGAAGATCGAACCGAGAACCTGTCTGGTTATAACCTCCACTCTTGTATATGAGCTATTGTATGGAGTAACCTGGTTCCAACCATAACAGTTGGCTCCCATTTTGGTACTTTCATTTGATCGTCATTATTTATTTACGGGGGGAAGTGAAACAAAATATTTTGATTATTCAAACATTAGTTTGTTTTGATGCCAAAGTTTTAGTCGAAAATCTTAAAACACTTAATTTTGTGTGATTTTTGTTTATATATAATTTTATTTTTTTATATAGAACAAAGTTGATAATGTGTTTTTAGTCCTTTTGACTATGAGCATATGCAGTATATTTGATAAACTATTTAAAAAATAACTAACAGTCCAAGAAGCTTAAAATGTTTAAACTTGATTCATTTAAAACACATCAATCATACACAACATCACATGAAACTGAGGCTTACCTGGGGAGAAGGGAGTTGTTGTATTGCTTCTTGCAACATACGTTGACCTTCTGGTGAAAGTTTGTTCCAGTTCAAATCCAGTTCCGATATTTTGCCAACACAGCCAGCCAGACATTGTGCTGCGTGGTCATCCAACCTCTCATCGCTTCTCACTGTAAGTTTGATCTGTGTGGAACAGAAATGTTACAACTCCACAATGAATATATCCTGTGAATTATATGTTCAATAATCAACTATCAAACAAACTAATTTAAATATTCATTTGAAATATAACAAGTTATAACAACTTAGCAGCTGGAATATTGGGGGCAAAACATGATTTGATATATTTGTACATTTTATTAATATAGTAGCCCGTGTTGGAACTGTATGGTGATTCGCTGGCGATAGTTGTTACAGCAGGGTATCCTGGAACTCAACCAAATTAGGAAGTCACTGTGAACGCAGGTATTTAAGTCAGGTGGTAGGATGGTTAACTACGGTGGCCCATAAGGGCAAACCCCCAAAATAGAATACACAATACACGAAACCGAAACACAAAACTTAAAACAAAAACAAAAATGGAAACCGAAACACAAAAATCGGATATATAACACCAAATTGAATCGAAATATAAAATTAAAATATGAAATACAAAACACGAAACCGAAACACAAAACTCGAAACCGAAACACAAAACTCGAAACCGAAACACAAAACTTGAAACTGAAACACAAAATTCAAAGTTGTGCAGTGCTCACATGTCAATCAGTATCTAAAAATTTACTGCGTTATCTGCTTTACATTTCAAACGAAATCAATCACCCCTTAGCGTGAATATTCAGTGATTGCAGTTATTTCAAACAGCTTTCATACATATAAATCGACATATTTTTGCAGTAGATGAATAAAACTTGGTAAAATCGTGCAGTGCACACATATCAACTAGTTGCCAACATCCTATCTTGTTACCATTTCAAACGAAACCTACGCACTCAAGTCGCGTATATTTTGTAAATATGTCATAGACTTGATATCAAACAGCTTTCATGCATCTAAATCGACGTGATTTTTGCAGTAGATAGATAAAACTTGGTGAAGTCAGGCAATGCATTTATATTAACTAGTTGCCAACATCCTATATAAGTGTTATTTATCATGGTATCGATATTGTAACACATGTATATATCGAGATTGTTTCGGTTTCGAGTTTTGTGTTTCAGTTTCAAGCTTTGTGTTTTGGTTTCGATTTTTGTGTTTCAGTTTCAAGTTTTGTGTTTCGAGTTTTATGTTTCGGTTCGAGTTTTGTGTTTCGGTTCGAGTTTTGTGTTTCGGTTTTGAGTTTTGTGTTTCGGTTCGAGTTTTGTGTTTCGGTTTCGAGTTTTGTATTTCATATTTCAATTTTATGTTTCGATTTTTCAATTTTGTGTTATATTTCCGATTTTTGTGTTTCGGTTTCCAATTTTGTGTTTTGGTTTTAAGTTTTGTGTTTCGGTTTCGTGTATTGTGTATTCTATTTTGTGGTTTGCCTTGATGGGCCACCGTAGTTAACGCATCTGATACATTATACGCATTGTTATACAAGAACAGTCCTAGGGACGAGCCCATGATGGGTTTAAACCTTGTTCAGATTAAAATAAAGTCATAAAAGTGTTTTTTAATGCAATTCCAAATTTATTTATCATTATATTCTTTGTGGTATTAACCAAGCCGCCCACACGAGGTCAGACCGTCACCGATGCTCTACAACATGGCCGAAGAGGACGGGTTTGTGTCACCCTATGTGTACGGGGGGGGGGGGGGGTGGTTAAGCGCAAAGGATACATAATGTGGAAAAAGACGATACACACATATTAAATGCATCGATGAGATTTTTAAAACATGGAAGAATTTAGGAATATTTGTTGAAACAAGTTTGAGAGACACACAAGTTGGCGTGATGTATTTTAAAGTCAGCCGCATCAAAATATCAAGCTTTGGGAGGGGGTGTGGGGATCTTGTAGTAGTGATGAGGATATCTAGTGATTGGGGCAGGGTTATATTGCGATATGGACTTGTCGGTAATTGAAATAAGTGGGCCGGGTATATAAGTGGTAATGTGTGTGTTTCATGACAATAAAGCTCATTATAAACAACTCAGTCCATTATACAGACAACCGCGCAGAAAGTGGTCAGGGTGAAGATCGAACCGAGAACCTGTCTGGTTATAACCTCCGCTCTTGTATATGAGCTATTGTTAGGGCTGTGCAAATTCTTAAAAAATCTTAACGGTTAACCGATCCAAAAATAAATCGGTTAACCGGTTAACCGGTTAAATCGGAATTTTTTCCTACTCGATGTAACGATGCAAGCTGACCTCACGGCGTTATAAAAACAACCTGCTTATAGCGAGTATTGCTATCGCGCGCGAGTATTGCTATCTGCCGCAAGGCCGGCGTCTTCACAAGATAAGGCCACTTTCCGTCATCTTACGTTTATCTTATATTCTTATCGTACGTCGCACTAGTCAAAACATCGGTGGCCCGCACGAACTGGCCGCTTAATTCGACAAAACATTAAGTCTATTATTGGAACTAAAGTTTTACAATTAGAAGTTAGCCTATTGTTCAAATTTACTTTTTTCAATTAATACACGTGGCCATAACATTGTATACTAGGGCTGTGCAAGAACCCAGATTCTTATAAAGGTTAACCGATCAAAGAAAAAAACATTGGAAAAACGATCGCGGGAGTGCGTCAGAGGTCCTTTATTGAATCTAGGTCAACGTAACCCTAGGTCAAGCCGCCGATCAAAGCAATAAACACCGGGACGAATCGTTAGAAAAGTGACGCTGCGGTTAGCAACGCCAAGACCTACAAAATCATACCAAGTCGATACGATCTCGAGGCTTAGACCGTTACTCGTACCATCACTTAGGCCTACTGCAAATCAACTGCGTGGACTTTAAAAAAGAACAACCACCATATAAATTATTTTGTTATCATGCGCTATTGTAGGCTGAAAAACGAACACAGTCGGTTAACCATTTATTGACTTCATTGACAGTTAACTGACGTCCACGTTAACTTCGCACATCCCTACTTACGTAACGTAATTCCGACGTCCGTAATTTCGTAATTACGCCGAGCACTAATCGGTTAACCGTTTACCGATTTTATTAACAGTTAACTGACGTCCCGTCGGTTAACCGGTTAACCGTTAACCAATGCACAGCCCTAGCTATTGTATGAAGTAACCTGGTTCCAACCATAACAGTTGGCTCCCATTTTGGTACTTTCATTTGATCGTCATTATTTATTTACGGGGGCAAGTGAAACAAAATATTTGATTATTCAAACATTAGTTTGTTTTGATGCCAAAGTTTTAGTCGAAAATCTTAAAACACTTAATTGTGTGTGATTTTTTATTTATATATAATTTTATTGTTTATATAAAACAAAGATGATAATGTGTTTTTAGTCCTTTTGACTAAGAACATATGTAGTATGTTTAATAAACAAATAAAAAAAAATATTTTGACATAATTATTTAAACAGCTCAAATGAGCTTAAATCATTTAAACTTGATTCCTTTAAAACCCATCAATCATACACAACATCACATGAAACTGAGGCTTACCTGGGGAGAAGGGAGTTGTTGTATTGCTTCTTGCAACATAAGTTGACCTTCTGGTGAAAGTTTGTTCCAGTCCAAATCCAGTTCCGATATTTTGCCAACACACCGAGCCAGACATTGTGCTGTGTGGTCATCCAACCTCCCATCGCTTCTCACTGTAAGTTTGATCTGTGTAGAACAGGAATGTTAAAACTCCACAATGAATATATCCTGTGAATTAGATGTTCAATAATCAACTATCAAACAATCTAATTTGAATATTCATTTGAAATATATCAAGTTATAACAACTTAGCAGCTGGAATATTGGGGGCAAAACATGATTTGATATCATTGTACATTTTATTAATATAGTATCCCGTGTTGGAACTGTATGGTGATTCGCTGGCGATAGTCGTTACAGCAGGGTATCCTGGAACTCAAACAAATCAGGGAGTCACTGTAAATACCATAGATTATTTAAGAGCCAGATATTCTAATATCCTGGAACTTATTATTGTAGAAGGAAGGATGTTGGGAACACATTTGGTGAAATGATGGTTTTTAAATAGTGACTGAACAAGGAGGCGGCCGGTTATACACAATCGTCTTAACTCATAATAAACATAAACACGAGCTTGCTTAAATTACACTTGCTATCCAAAACACAGCAATTCCAGATGCTGGTGGTGTGCCACGAGACACTTATACAGTTGTCTCACTGGTCATTGCCTCCAGTGATGGAAAAAATGCCGTTGCTAATTCCAATATAAACACTTTGGTGATTTAATGTATTATATAACGGAAACACATTTATAATTATAGACTTCTCATGAACTGCTGTACAACAACACTGTAATAGCTGCGGTACAGTTGTGTAAATATGCACATCTATAATAAACCAGTGATTGATGTGGAGCTACTTGAAGTATGGTTCCCAGTATTTACCTTGTTCGGTCGATCATTAATAGCTGTGCACAAATCCCGCATACAATCCTTCAGTTGTTTGCATTCCCATAATCGAAGTTCATCAATATGTTGAATATGAGGAACCAGGTATTCAGCTACATTTCCCAGCTCTGTTCTATTCAACTCTAACTTCTTGATCTAGAATGAAACTTTTTGACTTCTCACATATTAGTTTAATTGCTTCATAGGTACTATTTTCAAAGATGTCCACTATGCTGATCATTGTACATCAGTGTGATTCATATGGTTTGGTGAGCAAGAGCTCTAGTTGTCGGAAAAATCCATTTTGCTACAAAACTATTGTTCATTATGGGTATTTGTGGTGACTTATACTAAGCACTAATTTCTAGTCAATCAACTGTTACATGGTTAGCCGATGGCATAAGTACTGGTGTTGCGGGCAGGTGCGTTTAGCTACTCAAACCTTAGCTATAAGTACACCTTAAGCTGTCCTTCCTGGTGATATGATCGGTGACTGAATTATTATAACAACATGTAACATGATGCGGAAAAACAAAATTTAAAACAGTTAACCCAATAAAATCCCCCAACATAGAATATGAATAACAACCATAAATACACTATTATTATGTGTATAAAATAGCTGAACATTTTAGTTTAAAATTATTAGGTTGAGAATCTTTAATATGTCATGTAGCAAATCCGTGTTTTTGTCGTTATTTAATATGTACCGCATGTTATCTTTATCAGTTAATATTGGTTTCATGTAAATTCCCCTTTAAATGGTTGTTAAACTGCTTTAATACGACCGCTGGTTTAAACACTTCATGGACTTCCTATTTCTCACATTGTTTTCAAACATGAATAATGTAGCGAGTCGTATAGTTTTAATTCTTCCTCTCTCACGTTTAAACACACTTTTATACACAATGCGCCGCAGCGACAAAAGCGCCCGCGCGTCAAATTAGGGGCAATCAACGAAGGAACAACGAAACAAAGGAATGCAAGAACGTTACACTCTCCCCCCCTAAAAAAAAACAAAATAACGGTAAAACAACAATATTTAAAACTAGTCGCAAATATAATCGGTTAGGTACCGAGGTGGGCGACGTGTTCTATAAAATGTACGTGAAGGATAATTGTTCTCTAATTCACGGTTATCAAAATCAGAGGACGATGTACGAAAAACATTGTTCTCCGGGGTGGAGGATGGACCATCATCAATCGCCGGACTGCCGTATCTATCCAACCAGGACCTAGGCAGAGTTTCAGCCTCGTACTTTCGCAAATTGTCCACATGTACCACTTTGGTATTAGACGAGGGGCTGGATTGAACCTCGTATAAACATTGCGATACAACCCGCATCACAAGGTATGGACCAGTCCATCCTTTGCCAAACTTAAATTTCACTCTAGGTGGGTAGAAATACCACACCCAATCACCAACGCTGAGGGCACGCGATTTTACATGTTTATCATAGTTTCGTTTTTGTCGGCGAGCAGTTTTCTTTAAAGTGTTTCTTGCTATTTCGAAGGATAGCGTGCTGGATCTGCGTATTTCCTCTACAAATGTTATGTAGCACAGATGACGTGTTCGGCGTGGTAATCCCACCATCACATCTAGTGGTAAGTCAACTTCCCTGCCCAGCATAAGTTTATTGGGTGTGAATCCCGTACTATCGTGGACTGACGATCTGTAGGCCATACAGAGGTAGGGTAAATGAGTGTCCCAGTCGTTTCTCTCCTCATTAACGAACATTGACAGCATTTGGGCAATTGTTCTATTAAATCGTTCGACTTGTCCGTCCGATTGAGGTCTATACGGCGATGTTCGAGTCTTGTCGATGTCGTACAGTTCGCACAGATTCTTGAACAGATGCGACTCGAAGTCCCTCCCTTGGTCGGAGTGAAGCTGGCGAGGCGAGCCAAATCGAGCAAACAAACCACTCGCCAAAACCTGTGCAGTGGTCGTTGCTTTCTGATCTGGAAGTGCATAGCATTCGATCCATTTTGTAAAATAATCTGCTGCGACTAGTATGTATTTGTTGCCAGATTCGGTAGTTTGTAGTGGACCTAAAAAATCAATAGCTACCCGTTCCATTGGTGCCCCGACTAGCATTTTATTAAGCACGCTGTGGTGTCGGCCATGTGGAAGTTTTCGTTGGGAGCATTGCTTACACCAACGACACCAGTTCTTTACATCAACGGTCATTCCGTACCAATAAAACCGTCTTTTGAGTCTCTCCGTAGTTCTCGTCGTGCCAAGGTGACCAGCTGTTCTTGTTGAGTGAAGGTGATCAAAGAGTTGTTTCCTTAGACTGTGGGGTGCTACCACTCTTAGCACCTCATCATCGTCACGCTTCCCCTTGCGATAGAGTAACCCTTCCCGGAGGACCAGCAGGTCCCACTGGCTGATATAAGCTTTTCCTTCGTTACTTTCCAGTGCAACGTCGTCACCAGATGGGCGAGCACCACATTGTTTCCAAAGGATCAACCGCCGAATTAAGTCGTCTTCCATTTGCCATTGCATTAACTGCTCGGGTCCCCACACATCCATCCAGGAGTTATCCGTATCCACTAAAACTGGGGAAATGAGAACATCATTATTTGGGGAAGGGTCAATTACCTCCTCAATTTGACATTCTTTGCAGCATTCAGGGCAGGTCGCAATCTCGCATTTCCTTCTCGACAACCCGTCGGCGTTTCCGTGTTTGACCCCTGGTCTGTGCAAGATTTCAAAATCGTACTCTGAGAGTATAGAAATCCACCTTGCCAACATTCCTTCTGGGGATTTAAAATTCATAAGCCATTTTATTGGTGCGTGGTCGGTACGTAATACAAAATGTTTTCCAGTTAGGTAATGTCTAAATTGGTGGATAAAAGTTACTACCGCTAAAATTTCCCGTTTGGTGGTGCAATAATGTTTCTGCGATCGGTTTAGCGTTTTGCTGGAATAAGCGATCACACGTTCTTCTCCGTCTTGTATTTGAGATAGGACACCGCCTACCCCGGTCAAGCTGGCGTCGGTATCGAGCATGAAGCAATCTTCTGTATTGGGGTAACTCTGCACAGGAGCTGATATCATTAATGTCTTTAGAGTTTCAAATGAAACAGTACACTTTTCAGACCAATGAAATCGAGCATTTTTCTTGGTAAGTTCATTTAACGGTGAAGCAATCGTTGAGAAGTTGGGCACAAACCTTCTGTAATAGGAGACAAATCCCAGGAATACTTGAAGTTCCTTAACACTGCAAGGGATAGGCCACGACTCGACAGCTTTAAGTTTCTTTGGATCACAGGAAACGCCCTTGCTGGAGATCACATGACCTAAATAGACGGTTTCCGTCTGAAACAATTTGCATTTCTTGGCCTTTAACCGCAGGCCCGCTTGTTGTATGCACTGAAACACAAGTCTTAGGTTATTTATGTGGTCAGATGGGCTATGACCGTATACCACAACATCATCTAAATACACGAGGCAGCACTTGCGTATGCATGGACGCAGAATTTGTTCCATTAGTCTCTCAAATGTTGCTGGGGCATTACATAATCCGAATGGAAGAACCCGAAACTGATAAAGCCCATGACCAGGTATTGAGAACGCGGTTTTCTCCTTCGCTTCATCATCCAACTTAACCTGCCAATACCCACTCTCGAGGTCCAAGGTACTAAACCATTTGGCACCACCGAGTAAATCAATGGTATCATCAATACGTGGCAATGGATACGCGTCTTTTCTAGTAACGGAGTTTAATGCGCGAAAATCGACGCAAAACCGCGATGATCCATCCGGCTTCTTCACCAGTACAACTGGAGAGCACCAGGGACTAGAACTAGGTTCAATTACCTTTTGTTTTAACATTTTCTTGATTTCCTCTTCTGCAGTGGCTCGTTTCTCTAACGCCATTCGTCTCGGCGCCAGACGGATGGGATGAGCCGCCCCGGTGTCGATGCCATGCTTAATTAGATCTGTAGAACCCAACATGCATCAGGTGAGTCAAATATGTTACAAAATTCCGATATAAGCGATTTTAGGTCGCTAAGCTCACTTTCCGACAAACCCGGCGAGGCGTTATCGATAAGAGTTTTTAAGTTGGTAGGTATTGGCCTATCCACCCTTGTCGTTTGGATGTTTGAAATATCCGCGTAATCGCCAATCTCATTTATCGTTCGTATAAAACCCACGCTGGTGCCTGATCTTAGCTCAATCAGCTCACCGGACAAGTTCGCAACGAGGACTCCCGACTGTTTAGCAGAGCCATCAACTATCCCGGATGACAGTCTTAAATTAGAATCTCCCATTACAAAACTGGTGGACGGTTCGAAGTATCCAATACTTGAATCGAGGTTTCCATCCCAATGTGTTGGAATTGTCATTTCTGACCGACCCGGAACGGAAATATCCCCCAATAGTAAAACTTTCCGAAACGGAGCGCTTTGGTTCTTGTTCAGCGTACATAGCGTGTTTCCAAATGAGATTGTACCTTCTTTCAAATTAAATTGGGATGAATAAAGGCTTAGGAAATCGATTCCCAATATACACGTGGTATGGCCCAACTCGGCTACTGCAAACCGGTGGTTAAATGTCGTGTCACATATTACAAACTCAACCAATACAGAACCAACCGTACAAAGTGGGAAACCATTTGCCACCTTCAGCGAAACAGGACAAGGGTCCAAATCTTTATTTGTAAACAATTCGTAAAACAACGATCGATCCAAAACACAAACGCTTGCTCCAGAATCTACAAGGCAATTAACCATTAACGATTTAATTCTTAACGGTATAAACCATGGGGTATTTGGTAACATCCTGGTAGAGTCATTATTCGAGGTTGGGGATTCGCGGCACTGGCTGGATCAAGGACGACCCAGCCGTTTGGCGTTTTTTGAAGGATCTAGCAATCCAGAATCCCCTCTTAATGGACATTCCTTTCGCCAATGTCCTTGCTTACCACAATTATAACAAATGTCTCGTACAAAACCACGAGTATTTGGTGCATTATAAGATGGATATACACATTCCTTTAGGTCGGACACCAATCCACGCATTTCCGTGGCTAAGGAATGGCAAGCACCGAGGTCCGAAGGAATTTGGGTATTCAAAGAAACGTTCCTTACCGGAAACAATGATCCATCTTCACGGTCAAACGATCGAGCACTCCGGTGCTCCCTGTAGGCGCCGACCTCCATGGCAACGTTGATTGCCTCCTTCAGAGATCGAACATTCCTCGTACCCACGGTAACTCTGTCCAATTCATCAGGCAGACATCGAACAAATGCGTCCACCAGCAATTCCTCCTGCGTACTTTTTGGCAATTGCGGGTAACCTCTCACCACCAATTGTTGTAAACGCGTACCGAGGTCAGCAAGCTTCTCTCCCGGTTGAATTCGTGCGGTGTGCAACAATGTTCGTGACTTTTGGCAGCTATATACGTGGCCAAATTTTTGTTCCAGTGCCTCACACAGCGGATTGTAAGAAAATTGTTGGTCCTCGGGCAAGTGGGCTTGCACAAACAGTGCCTCTCCCGAAAGCGAGGCAGCTAATCTTCTACCCTTTTCTTTTGTAGACCACCGGTAATACACGGCCATGTTCTCGAACCTTCTCGAATATTCTTCCCAATTCATTTCCCCAGAAAACGTTTCAAGTGGCACCGACCGACTAGAAAATGAGCCAATTACCTTCTCTAATGTCACCGCCAATCCAACATCAGTAACGTTTCTCAGGTCAATAGGTTCCGGTTTGCAAGCAGCATTTGACTTTGCTTCCTCGGCAGATGATTCTCCGTAAACTTTCTTGTCATCCATTGTCTCAATAAACAGTAGGTTTCAAATCCTGGTCACAGCACCACTGTAGCGAGTCGTATAGTTTTAATTCTTCCTCTCTCACGTTTAAACACACTTTTATACACAATGCGCCGCAGCGACAAAAGCGCCCGCGCGTCAAATTAGGGGCAATCAACGAAGGAACAACGAAACAAAGGAATGCAAGAACGTTACAATAATATCAAACAGTTTAGAACCAGATCTCCTGCAGCAAAGATGCAGAGAAGTCGAGTTCAGTGTTTTTAAGTTGTGCCCGCATTTAATGAATTAATCATGAATGCGTGTTTCATTGTATCTGCATTTGGTCAACAATAAAAGAACCTGTGGTGAATCGATTCTTTCGGGAAATAATATTAATGTTTGTGTAATGTGTATAATGATCACGTATATCATTTTAGAACACGTATGTGAACGTATTTTTTACTAACAAGTAGTTTGCGTCGTATTTACGACGAGTACGGCGCTTTTGTATTTAAAACACCAGTCATTATCGCAATTAAGATGGGCGTTTTCTTTATTCTGTAAGCTGCATTCTAAGTAATAGAATGCAGCTTACAGAATAAAGTATTACCGTGCGTCTATAGTCTATTGTCTGAATTATATGCTGTAAGTTATCGGAGTCAGAAATCAGAAGAGCACCGACTTTACAAAATGGAAAGGACAGCCTAAAGTGACCTTTTGGTTTAGCGACGAGCGGCCAAATGCACTTGCCCCTATAGAAGCAAAAATAAAGTAGGGGTGCTAAAAACCTTCCGTGATGGAGTCTGGATAGCGAGAGTAACAAATTAGTACAGGTAGCAACAAAAGAACCAAACAAACCTACCAAAACGCTACAAACAAGCCTATCAAAACGCTAGTTAAGCTCTATGACAAGTGTTATGCTAACTCTCTATAAAAAAACAAAAATACAACGCTCCTGCAGGCGCTTCTGTTACTAATTCCCCTTTAAACTGGCACATGATTGTATACAACGCATATTGGCACGAAATCTCAACAACATCAATGACGTAATACGGGAAATCCCCTAACATAAAATGAAATGCATATCTGCTCATAATTTTTAACAAAAAAATATTGGAAGAAA
>CH001588.1:0-18211 GCA_000149265.1 Ciona savignyi | reverse complement strand
AAGTCTTCGCTTTGGAGAACGGCCGTTACACAGGTTAAACGCGCTCAGAATTGATACCTCGCAGTTATAGCTCAAACTGTGTACATTGTATGTGTGTATGTTACAATGTGTTATATCCGTGTCTTTACTTTGTGCGTTGATTACCACGTGATGGCCACGTGACCAACGCTAATGATAATCACCTGTCGCTGTTGATCCTTCCCGCTCAAAACCGTTAGACGTTACCGCCTATTTCTTATATATAACCGTTAGAATGCAATGATTTGAGTCAGTTGTGTTGAATGGTTTTTATACTGCTTACCGCCAATACAAGCATATTATACACAACCTTGGGAGCTCACTACAGGTTGTCGAGAACTTCATCTAATGTGTAACATTGACGCATTCACAAATAAATTACCTAGATTATATATTAAAGCGGCGTATTCTAGGTTTCAGATATAAGCATAGTATGGTTGGGTTGCGTTCATGTATACATGGGCACGTTTGCCTAATAAATGATGTTGTGTGCACAATATCATTTCTATCTTAAATAGCTGCTCGTTTACGAAGGGGGTTAAAGTGGAAAGTCACAAAGTCAGTTTCGACGACAATCAGTTTAAAGTAAAGAACCAAACTAAAAGTTAACATGTTAATAACTCGTTCGATGCACGTTTTTAAGCTGCAAGAGTCCCCATAAGACTAGTTTACACACAACAATATAGGGTGAGTTAACAGGATAAAGCGACGTACAGGCGATGGTATGATAAGCGCAAGCAGCGCAGATCCCGAAGCGAGTGGTGAATCAACTATCGCATGTCCGGTAGTTGGCGCAGCTGAGCAATTACACAGTTGATTGACTTTAAAGTCAACGGAGTACGGTCGTGTGGCGAAATGATTAACGCCACCGATACATATACCTATTCCTATACAAAAACGGCCCGAGTAACTAGCCCACCATGGGTTCGAAACTTTGGTAAAGAAGTTAACTGACACTGTTAAAGGTGGTTTCCCTCATACATTTGACGTCATACTTTGATTCGTGCGCTTCGCATAGGATATTAGGATATCATAGGATATTCATGTTTATCCCCGTGGATGGAAAAACCAAGGGGGTTAACACACGAGCAATCGTGAGATCATCTCGCGCCCACCGTCGGGTTACCGGAGCTATTGCCGTGTGTTGTGTATGATTCACATGTTCCTTCAATTTGGTAGAACCCATTAATTCGCTGGGTTCAGGCAATGTCCGTAAAGTGCCTTGCCCAAGGACACAACCGACTAGCTAGCGACCAGTTCCATGTATAAACGAGATAACTTTGTACAGACGAATTGTAACCAATAAACTCTACTCGAATATATACAATTATCAGATATTATTAATCAAGCACATTCTAATAAAACATATAATTAACCACAAAATATACAACCACAATTATATATCACATTTAGTTCGTCTCCTTCGCACTTTTAACTAGTTTTATTTTCGCGTTGCTATTTTAACTCGCACGTTTTTATTATCTCTCGGGTAATCACGTGATTAACGTTGACGTCAGTGCAATGTTGATTTCGGTGCTGGTGTTGTACCCGCAATTTGTGATAAAACATTCATTATTTTTGGATTTATAGCTATTCGTACGTGTTTTTATTGCGTATCTTTTATACCAGATGTATGTGTAAGTTTTAATAGTTGTGATTTTAGTAAAGCTAATACATATCAATCCCTAGTTATTGGTGCAACGGAAAGCCGTTAAGACAGTGTCCTGAACCACTAGAGAATCTGTAACACCAGGTAACCCGATTAATATAAGGATCACCATTTAAAAACTGAGCTAGCTTTGACCACATCCCGGGTGTGAAACATAAAAATATTGAAAAACTATTAAGTTGAATACTTTCTCAGTTAAAGTAGAGTTGAAAAGTACAATTGAAGCAAATAATTAAGCAGACGACGGAAACACAGCAACGCATAACAGAGGAATTGGCGAAAACACGGGAAGCAAATACTTCGAAGTCATTGTTTACTTTAATTTATGACGATGTATTGCAAGTCGACGATAATTTCTTCTCGGGTCTAAATCACAATGTTGACTACGTAACAATCAAACCGGGGAACTCCCTTGTACTAACCGTCACGTGACCGCATTTCCCATACATTCTTAATTCGGGTTTTCTCGATTTAAAAATAGAGTTTCTCGTTTAGTTCTAATTTAGAAAATAAACAACCGTTTCGAACCAGAAATACACAATTTTAATTCAAATAACCCGTTTACCCAAGGTAATCCTCCCAATGGTATATGCAGTAAACATAAATACAGTATTATTATGCTTAAAAAGAGGTAAAAACTTAAAATTATACGATAAGGAATGTAAATACGAACAAAAAAGATTGGGAAATTAATACATTTAACTTTTAGAGGTATTTGGTATTAGCTAATGTGTATCAGATATGCAGTGGTAGGATTTGACATGTGACTGACACCTATTAATCAGCATATTTTAATATTCTGCTTAGTCACAAGAGATATCTTCTATATTTGTTCTATATGGAAGCAAATATGTTAGGTTCCTGTACAACTTAACGTCTTATGAATGCAGTCTGCTGGTTTGTCGTCTATTTGGTGGAGGGTCGCTGTGAGCCAGAGAGTAGCATATAGCCATGTGTATACATATGGGATCAGTACGGAGATCTATCGAATAGCTATAGGCGGCATCGGATCCTAGAACTTGGTCCCGGTCAGTCAGACCAATTTTGAATAACCTGTCCCCACAATTCTACACCAGGTTATAAATATTCGGACAAAACAAATTAACTTAAGTTCATTACCAGATGCCGTGATATCAACATCGACTTTGTTTCCACAGGTAATCCATGATATCAGGGTTAAAATGTGAAAATAATAAGTTTTAAACCAGCAATAATAACACATGTTACACATTGTGATATAACAATACATATGTATTTTGTGACATAACAATAGTCATTTATTACTATTACGCAACAATGCGCATTATTATTGCAACAAATGGCTTTGAATTTTAATAAACCACGTTTAATTCGGTTTGAATTCATGTTTAAACAATTTCCTCCTAACTGATTCTATTACTTACATGACATATAGCATGTGTAATATTAAGATGTGTATTTTCCCACATGTTCCAACCAATATTAGTATTAGCAGAATGCTGACTAAGTGCGATGTAAGTAGTAAAAGGTGGAAAATATTTATTTTCCAAACTCACTCGAATAATGATTTATCGCTGTCCTAATAACACTCTGCCTCTCGTCACGTGACCATTGTGGAAAGTTTCAACCCAACAAATGTCGGCTGCAACCAGTCTTCGCTGACTGGCTTCATAATATATACTCCAAAGATTATTAATGACCAAAGTAAATTAAGAAAACCAAAAGTGAATAGTGTACAAACGAGTGTTTATCATATTTACTTCGTCGCGTTTTAATGACTAAAACAAGATTAAAAATACCACAATTCTGGGCTTGCTGTATATTTCTGAATCCTCGTTGTGCTAGATATGCATTAACATATTCCACGTGTTCGTTATTTGGTAAGAAGAATGCAGAACAACTGTAGTTATATAAATGGCAAAAACCAACGACACTCACTAGAAATAAGAGCTAAATCTAAATCGCATCATGTTAATTCATTCTCGTTTTATACAAGGAATACGAAATCAAATTTATTTGTCTATTGTTTATACAAAAGCATTATTCGAGTATACATTTAGTAGTATATATGCACTATCACGTGATTGTAACAACTACGTCACAATATGTTTAAAATAATCATTGTTTACACGTAATATCCATTCCCAGGTTAAACAACGCAATGTTTAACTTCACTGCCTTAAAGCGATGAAGGACATGAGATGAACAGGGAATCAAAGTCTTCGCTTTGGTGTTCGGCCGTTACACAGATTAAACGCGCTCAGAATTGATACCTCGCAGTTATAGCTCAAACTGTGTACATTATATGTGTGTATGTTACAATGTGTTATCCCCGTTCCTTTACATTGTGCGTTGATTACGACGTGATGGCCACGTGAACAACGCTAATGATAATTACCTGTCGCTGTTGATCCTTCCCGCTCAAAACCGTAAGACGTTACCGCCTATTTCTTATATATAACCGTTAGAGTGAAATGATTTGAGTTAGTTGTGTTAAATGGGTTTTATACTGCTTACCGCCAATACAAGCATATTATACACAACCTTGGAAGCTCACTACAGGTTATCGAGAACCCCATTTAATGTGTAACCTTGACGCATTCACAAATAAATTACCTAGATTATATTTTAAAGCGGCGTATTCTAGGCTTCAGATAAGCATAGTACGATTGGGCTGCCTTCTTGTATACTAAGCAGGGTTTGAATTGCCTAATAAATAGTTTTATGTGCACAATGTCCTTTCTGTCTTAATAAGCCGCCCGTTTACGAAGGGGGTTAAAGTGGAAAGTTACAAAGTCAGTTTCGACGACAATCAGTTTAAAGTCAAGAAGCAAACTTGAATTTAACATGTTAATAACTCGTTCGATGCATGATTTTAAGCTGCAAGAGTCCCCATAAGACTAGTTTACACATAACAATATGGGGTGAGTTAACCGGATAAAGCGACGTACAGG
This sequence comes from Ciona savignyi, assembly GCA_000149265.1. Taxonomy (NCBI): domain Eukaryota; kingdom Metazoa; phylum Chordata; class Ascidiacea; order Phlebobranchia; family Cionidae; genus Ciona; species Ciona savignyi. Next base: position 13,591 of record CH001588.1, on the reverse strand, counting down.
CGATGGTATGATAAGCGCAAGCAGCGCAGATCCCGAAGCGAGTGGTTAATCAGCTATCGCATGTCCGGTAGTTGGCGCAGCTGAGCAATTACACAGTTAATTGAATTTAAAGTCAACTGAGTACGGTCGTGTGGCGAAATGATTAACGCGACCGATACATATACCTATTCCTATACAAAAACGGCCCGAGTAACTATCCCACCATGGGTTCGAAACTTTGGTAAAAAAGTTAACTGACGCTGTTAAAGGTGGTTTCCCTCATACATTCGACGTCATACATTGATTCGTGCGCTTCGCATTCCATGTATGAACGAGATAACTTTGTACAGACGAATTGTAACCAATAAACTCTACTCGAATATATACAATTATCAGATATTATTAATCAAACAAACTCTAATAAAAATAATGTATCACAAAATATACAACCACAATTATATATCACATTTAGTTCGTTTCCTTCGCAATTTTAACTGATTTTATTTTCGCGTTGCTATTTTAACTCGCACGTTTTTATTATATCTCCGGTAATCACGTGATTAACGTTGACGTCAGTGCAGTGCTGATTTCCGTGCTGGTGTTGTCCTCGCAATTTGTGCCCAAAGAATTTAGTTCCCGCTTGGATTTTTAACGATTCGTACGTGTTTTTGTTACTAATCTTTTATACCAAATGTATGTGTGAGTTTTAATATTTGGGATTTTAGTAAAGCTAAAACGTATCAATCCCTAGTTATTGGTGCAACGGAAAGCCGTTAAGACAGTGTCCTGAACCACTAGAGAATCTGTAACACCAGGTAACCCGATTAATATAAGGATCACCATTTATAAACTGAGCTAGCTTCGACCACATCCCGGGTGTGAAACTTTAAAATATTGAAAAACTATTAAGTTGAATACTTTCTTAGTTAAAGTATAGTTGAAAAGTACAATTGAAGCAAATAATTAACCAGACGACGGAAATACAGCAACGCATAACAGAGGAATTGGCGAAAACACGGGAAGCAAATACTTCGAAGTCAACGTTTACGTTAATTTATGACGATATATTGCAAGTCGACGATAATTGCTTCTCGGATCTAAATCACAATGTTGACTACGTAACCATCAAACCGGGGAACTCCCTTGGTATAACCACCACGTGACCTCATTAACCAGATATATTTCAGTTCGGGTTTTCTTGATTTAAAAATAGAATTTCGCGTTCAGTTCTAGTTTGGACAAACACAACCGTTCCGAATAAGAAAAAACACAATTTTAATTCAAATAACCCGGTCAACCAAGCAAATTCCCAAATGGTATTTTACAAGAGGTATCTTCTATATTTGTTACATGTGAAAGCAGCATATGTTAGGTTCCGGTACAACTTAACGTCTTATAATGCAGTCTGCTGGTTTGTCGTCTATTTGGTGGAGGGTCGCTGTGGGCCAGAGAGTAGCATATAGCCATGTGTCTACATATGGGGTCGGTACGGAGATCTATCGAATAGCTATAGGCGGCATCGGATCCTAGAACTTGGTCCCGGTCAGTCAGAATCCATGATACCAGGCTTAAAATGTAAAATAATAAGTTTTAAACCAGCAGTAATAATACATGTTACACATTGTGATATAACAATACATATGTATATTGGGACATAACAATAGTCATTTCTTATGATTACGCAACAATGCGCATTATTGTTGCAACAAATGGCTTTAAAAGTTAATAAACCACGTTTAATTCGGTTTAAATTCATGTTTAAACAATTTCCTCCTAACGGATTCTATTACTTACATGACATATAGCATGTGTAATATTAAGATGTGTATTTTCCCACATGTTCCAACCAATATTAGTATTAGCAGAATGCTGACTAAGTGCCATGTAAGTAGTAAAAGGTGGAAAATATTTATTTTCCAAACTCACTCGAATAGTGATTTATCGCTGACCTAATAACAGTCTGCCTCTCGTCACGTGACCATTGTGGAAAGTTTCAACCCAACAAATGTCGGCTGCAACCAGTCTTCGCTGACTCGCTTTATAAAATATATACTCCAAAGATTATTAATGATCAGAGTAAATAAATAAAATCAAAAAGTGAATAGTGTACAAGCGAGTGTTTATCATATTTACTTTGCCGCGTTTTAATGACTGAAACAAGATTAAAAACACAACAATGCTGGGCTTGCTCTATATCTCTGAATCCTCGTTGTGCTAGATATGCATTAACATATTCCACGTGTTCGTTATTTAGTAAGAAGAATGCAGAACAACCGTAGTTACTTAAATGGCGAAGGCAACGACACTTAATAGAAATAAGAGCTAAATCTAAATCGCATCATGTTAATTTATTTTTTTTATACAAGGAATACGAAATTGAATTTATTATGTCTATTATCATACAAAAGCTTTATTCGAGTATACATTTAGTGGATTAAACGCGCTCAAAACTGATATTTGCAGTTATAGCTCAAACTGTGTAAATTGCAAGTGTGTGTGTTACAATGTGTTATCTCCGTGCCTTTACATTGTGCGTTGATTACCACGTGATGGCCACGTGACCCACGCTAATGATAATTACCTGTCGCTGTTGATCCTTCCCGCTCAAAACCGTTAGACGTTACCGCCTATTTCTTATATATAATCGTTAGAATGCAATGATTTGAGTTAGTTGTGTTGAATGGGTTTTATACTGCTTACCGCCAATACAAGCATATTATACACGACCTTGGGAGCTCACTACAGGTTATCGAGAACCCAACTAATGTGTAACATTGACGCATTCACAAATAAATTACCTAGATTATATGTTAAAGCGGCGTATTCTAGGCTTAAGATGAGCATAGTATGGTTGAGCTGCCATCTAGTATACATGAGCAGGGTTTGCCTAATAAATAATTTTGTCTGCACAATGTCATTTCTATCTTAAAAAGCCGCCCGTTTACGAAGGGGTTTAAACTGGAAAGTCACAAAGTCAGTTTCGACGACAATCAGTTTAAAGTCAAGAAGCAAACTTGAATTTAACATGTTAATAACTCGTTCGATGCATGATTTTAAGCTGCAAGAGTCCCCATAAGACTAGTTTACACATAACAATATGGGGTGAGTTAACCGGATAAAGCGACGTACAGGCGATGGTATGATAAGCGTAAGCAGCGCAGATCCCGAAGCGAGTGGTGAATCAACTATCGCATGTCCGGTAGTTGGCGCAGCTGAGCAATTACACAATTAATTGAATTTAAAGTCAACGGAGTACGGTACGGTCGTGTGGCCAAATGATTAACGCGACCGATACACATACCTATTCCTATACAAAAACGGCCCGAGTAACTAGCCCACCATGGGTTCGAAACTTTGGTAAAGAAGTTAACTGACGCTGTTAAAGGTGGTTTCCCTCATACATTCGACGTCATACTTTGATTCGTGCGCTTCGCATTCCATGTATGAACGAGATAACTTTGTACAGACGAATTGTAACCAATAAACTCTCCTCGAATATATACAATTATCAGCTATTATTAATCAAGCACACTCTAATAAAACATATAATTAACCACAAAATATACAACCACAATTATATATCACATTTAGTTCGTTTCGCACGTTTTTATTATCTCTCTGGTAGTCACGTGATTAACGTTGACGTCAGTGCAGTGTTGATTTCCGTGCTGGTGTTGTCCGCGCAATTTGTGTCCAAAGAATTTAATTCCCGCTTGGATTTTTAACGATTCGTACGTTTTTAATATGAATCTTTTATACCTGTGTTTTGTGTGTGTTTTAATAGTTGTGATTTTGGTAAAACAAAACGTATCAATCCCTAGTAATTGGGTCCAAGGGTAAGCCGTTAAGACAGTGTCCTGAACCACTAGAGAATCTGTAACACCAGGTAACCCGATTAATATAAGGATCACCATTTAAAAACTGAGCTAGCTTTGACCACATCCCGGGTGTGAAGTATAAAAATATTGAAAACTACTTTTATTTATGACGATGTATTGCAAGTCGACGATAATTGCTTCTCGGATCTAAATTACAACGTTGACTACGTAACCATCAAACCGGGGAACTCCCTTGTACTAACCACCACGTGACCTTATTAACCAGACATTTTTCAGTTCGGGTTTTCTTGATTTAAAAATAGATTTTCGCGTTCAGTTCTAGTTTGGACAAACACAACAATTTTAATTCAAATAACCCGTTTAACCAAGAAAATTCCTTAAATGGTATTTTACAAGAGGTATCTCCTATATTTGTTACATATGGAAGCAGCTTATGTTAGGTTCTGGTACAACTTAACGTCTTATAATGCAGTCTGCTGGTTTGTCGTCTATTTGGTGGAGGGTCGCTGTGAGCCAGAGAGTAGCATATAGCCATGTGTCTACATATGGGGTCGGTACGAAGATCTATCGAATAGCTATAGGCGGCATCGGATCCTAGAACTTGGTCCCGGTCAGTCAGACCAATTTTGAATAACCTGTCCCCACAATTCTACACCAGGTTATAAATATTCGGACAAAACAAACTAATTTAAGTTCATTACCAGATGCCGTGATATCAATATCGACTTTGTTTCCCGGTCGGTTAAAGCGGTTAATTATTAGTCGGAAGATGGCACAAGAGAGCAATATTGACATTACAGAGACAAGCTATTTTAAGGTGATAACTGACAAAGCGAATCAGCATTATTAAGGAAGTCGATCGGGTTAGCCACTCTGCCCCACAACGCGTCATTTACAAACCCAGCCGTTTAGCAACAAACATTGTAGCAAGACAAGTCCTTAAAACAAATTGTATTTTATTGTATTTTATAAATATTTAGTTGCCGTACAAAAGGGTGGGAGATTTATATTTGTAACATACCTTGGTTTGTTCTTTCGTTCAATCAAGGTATTTTAAATGATCTGTATTTAAATCTCGCAATTGTGGTTTCAATTTTAAATGCATTCACTGATAGCGGCAATCAACTGTTATGTGGCACATAGTTAGCGCTAACGGTATATTTACAAAAGGGTCAGCAACCTACGAGTCCTAGTTTACAGCTTACCATATAAAACGGACAATGGAAGCAAAGAACATTCCAGGAAAGAGGGCGAAAAACAAGGCGAGCAAATATTTGGAAAGTCGTTATGTGTTTTATTGTTTTTAACTTTTGATCTAAGTGAAATTTCCTAGTTAATAAAAAATCACGTTTTAGTTTTTACACATTATAAAGCCCGGTTTTAAGCCTCATTTTAGTTATTTTTTAATTGCCAGACAGAAAGTTGTTTGGACGCTTAAACACTATCCGTGAGCTATGGTGAACACATGTGACGTAACAGGGTAATAAAAGCATGATCATTACATAAGAAAACAGGTGACGAACCGAGACGTTACCTTGATATTAAATGTACGAAATACATACACCTTTATTAAATAGACATCTCACATGCAAAAAATTCCGTCTGCCCTTCAGCAGGTTATATTTACATAGATAGAATATATGAATTAACCTTTGTTGCCACCATGTATTGGTCGTTTCGTTGACTCCTGGTCTTAAATATTTATATAAATTTAAATTATTGTGTTCTAATTCATTGTTGTTGCGCATATTTTTGACCAAACAAATAAATGATTCTTGTATGGCATAGGATCAAAGTTGACTTCGTTCACACAGACAGCACAAGCGGTTGTATCGTCTGATGATGGAAATGCATGGAAGCTACTATTTTGCAAACCAATTCAAAACCCAACATCTAATATGTTTTAAGAACAAAGTGTCCAAACGAAATAAGGTAAAACAGTGAAGTAGTTCAAATTTAAGAGTTTTCCAATATGTGAAGAAATAAAATTAAGTGAAAGTGTCATGTATTGACGTCAAACGAGATATGAAGCTATAAACTCGTGAATGGATTTTATGAGCTTTTAAAGCAATTTTGTTGCGCATGGATATTGTTAAGTCAATAATATAAATATGTGTTATAATGTCCCAATGTATAACTGCGTGTTATTGGTAGATAAAATTGTTAAGTGTTTTTAGTTGAACATAAATCAGGACTATTAAAAAAATCTTAGTAAATAACTCAATGGTTATAAAACTACTATACACGTAGGCGTCTTTTATGCCATTGCGGTGATTTCAAACTTTTCCTTTCAAGTTTCAAACAATTTCTGCACAACTCAACATAATCGACAATTTCTTGGCTGAAGTTACGTTACTATAGAATCTTCCTTTCCAGGTTTAGTTTGTCAATGACGTATTCTAATACGAAGTGTTATAGTACAGAAGGCAAATATAATATAAATGACTTAATTATACAAAATGCTTGAAACAATCGGATGTATTATTACGTTGCCTTACCATAAAACATTTATTCTATTTCCCAGTGTCTATAAACAAAAAGTTTGCGTGACAATAACCTAAACAAAAATGTTTGTTATCATTAGTTTCCTCACCGAAACCTCCCACAGTTATCAACAGATGTCACACGCGATCAACTTAGTAAGCTGTTCAATGCGAGGAAACATAATATTTAGTTTGCAAAATGACATGATTAGTTATTATTGATATTAACAATGCTAAACATCTCTTGTATTATATATACAATGCATATTTCCACGTGTTCCTCATTTGGTAAAAAGAAAGCTTAATAGTCGTAGTTACAAAAACGGCAAAACCTACGACGCGAAAAATATCCGCTTTATCTAAACCGCATCAGGTTAAACAAGTAATTCTCGTATTATAGATGGCGTATAACCAATTAAGACCTCTATGCGCGGGAGGATGTGACGAGTGGTACCCTCCATGAGTCATTGTTTTTAAACGAGTGTTTTGATGAGTAACAATGGTGGTGATTCCCCATTTTTTGGGTGAAAGCAGTATGTGCTAGGCTGCGCGCCAGTGTTCAGTGTTATTTTTTTTAGCTTATCTGCTATTCGGTGACGCACTTAATAAACATTTGTTCACCGCGCGCCAGTGTTCTCGTTTAGTTGTGAAGTTTCTTAATAGTGGATCAGTGCTTTGTGAAAAGGTGTTGATTGTGCATCTGCTAGCTGTTTTGTTTGGAAAAAGTTGCCGATGTACGAATGGATATAGGATCAAAATTTTTAATTACAATTTTGAAGGGTTTTGAGTTTAGGTTGATTGTAACAACTACGTCCTAATACGTTTAAGATAATCATTGTTTACACGTAATATCCATTCCCGGGTTAAACAATGTAATGTTTAATTTACTGTTTTAAATGGAGAAGGGGGTTCTATAGGAATTCCAAATTTTTGCTGCGAAATTACGCCAGAAAAATATTTTAAACGCTCCAAAATTGATACCATGCAGCTGTAAGCACCAAAAGTATCGAACATAAGCAAACTTCGGCCCACGGGCCAAATCTACACCCGGGTATTTTATTCTGGCCCGCGATGTTATGGACATGTTGTAAAACGAAATTGTGCTACAGCTACATGTTAAATTATGAACTCCCATCTATATTTGCGAGTCGCTTAACACAAAAGTTTTTTTTGGTTTTAACCGACAATGTAACGGTAGTTCTTAGTTAAGTGTATTTGTATCAACAGTGACAAACTATATGTGAGTGGCGGCTCAATCACTTGGCCCGCCAATCTAAAAATGAAACAAATCGGGCTTCTGGTTCAAAAGGGGTGCCTACCCCTGATGTATATGCATGATACTATGTAGTTTTAAATCAGACTGTGTACATTTTAGCTCCATGTATATTAAACATATGTTGGGACTTGGTATTAAACAATTCAAACAAATAAACCAACCAACTTACCGCAGCTTGTTCTTCCTCCTCCATTTCAGCTTCTCACACTTTGTGCTTGAAGCCTCCGCAGGAATCGCTTGTCTCTACGCGTCGTCTTCGTCGTTTCCTCGCTTTCGTCGATTCGATTTCTGTACAGCATGGTAAAGAATTAAGAAATTTAGCTAAGACAAATACAAATTACTTTTTTACACCGATATTGAAGTTACATTTTATTAAATAAATTAGTTGGGATAGGATATTCATGTTTATCCTCGTGAATAGGAAAGCCAAGGGGGTTACCACACGGGCACTCGTTAGATTACCTCGCGCCCACAGTCGGTTACCAGAGCTATTGCAGTGTGTTGTAAATGATTCAGACGTTCCTTTAATTTGGTAGAACCTATTATAATCCACTGGGTTCAGATAACGCCCATTAAGTGCATTGTCAAAGGACACAACCGACGACGACCCAGCGATCAGTTTCGAACCAGTTATCTTCGGCTGAACGCGACGCTCTAACCCACGAATTTGATCAGTCATACAAACTATTCGTATAGATACAACCAGCACAATATTTTACTTTTCACCGGGAAATCCAGCAAGATTCCGCACTCGCTCCCCCAAAGCCTCTCTCAGGAATTGTCTTGTTCAATTAGTGGTTTCTACATGGTCGATTGGGGTTAAAGTCATTATCTTCAAGGTAGATTGGGGTTAAAGTCATTATCATTATGGTAGATTGGGGTTAAAGTCATTATCATTATGGTAGATTGGGGTTAAAGTTATTATCATTATGGTAGATTGAAGGTTGAAGTCCCCATCACATGAAACAACATATTAATGAACGGGTGATCGCCCCAAACAACTTAAAAGTTAAAAAAATAATTCTCAATAGAAACAGGACACAAAAAAACGGCCGCCATGTCTTATTAACGAGAAGTTCTCTTTATAAATACAATAGATCCGATTGCACCCTTTCACGTTTTACAGAAAATCAATTTACAGTTTTTAACCTACAAGCTACACTATCGGATGATAATTGCTAATAAACCTTTTACTACGACCACACACATAAACAAAGTCATAATTATTTTATACGATTCCGCTTACGCCTTCGCTGTGTTGTCGAAATCCCAGCAAGGAACACGGGATACTTGTTTCGTCTCCACCGATGTCCGTTCTCCTCGATTCTTTCCTCCGCAAAAGCTGTGATTCAGGTGTTCTGTGGATTTTGATGAAACTATAATAAGTAGTAATTACACGATTCTCTTCAGCCTCGTGTTTACACTTTGTACAGGGAATCTAAGCAATGGTCAAGGATTATTCGCGAAAACTACCTCCCTTTCAGACAAGGGTTAGTTCTGCTTTTCTTTTCCCGTTATTAAGTATTTTACGTATGGGTTAAGAATTGTGCTAGCAGTTTATCGGGCACTTATGTTCGATTTTACACAGGAATAATATATTATTTAAAACACGTTTTAATTGGTACGTTTAGATTAAAGGTACAATTATTATCTTCGCTTCTATCTACCCCTGTTTACAGGAGTCGTCGACCACCTGCTTGTCACAGCCGCTTCGTGTTTGATCGTTTCCACGGTTGATTAAATAGTTTCTGCATGGTAGATTGGGTTAATATCAATCAATAGTTGATTATCAGGATGTTGTTATTAATTTATAACACACTATTTAAACATAGAATTGAAAATGTTTAAGTGACAAATATACGTCACAATAATAATGTTGTAACTGAATGTTGGTTATTTGTAGTTACGTAGAAACAAAACCTTTACTAAAATGTACCTGGAAGGCAACAGTAACGCGCCAACCCATTACAGTGATACAACGACAAATATAATCACATTTTTTATTGGGTGATATCGAATATGTACATAATTCTGTGGCGTAATATAAATACGAAACGTCTCACCTTTGCACACAAAACACCAGCGAGGACCACAAATCGCTTCCTTTGCCACAAGTCGCTTCTGCTACTTTGCTGATTGAATAGTTTTCCACGCAGGCAAACTACGTTGCAACTAAGTTACAAATATATCTTTTGTCTGTAGAATAGTTAATGGTTAAATTATTTTTTGCCTTTTCTACTCTTTGTGTTGCACTACACAACTTCTAATCCAGGTAATAAATGGCTGGGTGAGGTGTTACTATTTATACCACGGAAGGTCGGAAACGCCCCGTTATTGCCTTTTTCTCGTTTAGCCCAAAGTTGACCTCATAACTGATAAGCAACGATTCGCATTTTATCTCGATCACTGTGTTTGAGCAAAGCTATCATTGGTTTAACAAATATTCCTCCAAATTGATTAAATTAGACCGATTGTCATAACAACACAAGTTACTTTAGCTGTTGCCTATAAACCCTCTAATGAATATGATATTGTCGATCATACGATTGGCAGGTTCGCGTGTATAGAAGATGTTTAAATGTCGGTTTAATCAGCTGTGGGAATGATGCTCGTACATGAACGGTCGGCAATATTATTTGTAACTGGGGGTCAGGGGTAGCCAGCGAACCATCTAGTGGACAATAGAACACATAGAATAGCCATTTTTAATATATTTGTTTTAAGTCGATAATTTATCACGAGCGTGGCTTAATCAATAAACCCAAGCCCGCCTGTTTTCTGTTGATTGTTTGATCATTACTAGATTATTACAAACTAAAGGTATTTATGATTTTAACTTAAATAAAGTCGACATACGTTGCAGTTGCAACACAAAAACCCTTTTAAATGTTTCATCAATACATAAGGAAATGCAAGTTTTGATATTATTTTATTCGTCCCACCTAACACACATGGATTATTGACAGCCAAGTGTCAATCTTATGTTACGTCACTGAGGTCGTTCTAATATAGAAATATCATACCAACAACACGCGGCGATATTTATGACATAAATAGCGTGAAATAAAATCGCAGTTGATTGCTTTGGCGACATCAAGCGGATATCTTACAGCCACGGCCAAATTGGCCACCTAAGTTTTTACGATTACTCAACCGGATTAATCTCTTTATATTCTATATTTTATTCATTTTTAAGGTATACACTTAGGTTTGGCGGCCACGTCTGGCTATACCTACGCTAAATAAATAATATGAATATAGAAGTGTTTATAACTACTGTCTTTTTCTTCTTTTCCCATTCACTCGGTGAAAACATAAAAAATATCATATGTGCTACTTACTTGATGATTTGGTTTGTACCGATAGTAAATTTCCATTCACAAAATCTTAAAAAAGATAGGGCCTATACATTAATAACTTAGACAAGATCAATAACACTGTCAGTCAAAAGTACCAAAAAATGACTTAGCGCCAAATGCAGGGGATAACAAGACTGTCTTATCGTCACACAGATCAAAGTGACAAAGAACGTTAGTACACGGGCATCCATTGTTTATATTACTTTTGTATTGGTTACAGTTGGTTAAGTTTTCGCCCATGTTTATGTTTCATTCTATTACGGACATGTCACTTTTTAGTTTAATAAAACCAGTAACATTTACTCCTCACTGGTCATGTCACTTCGTTTTGCAGTTTTCTGAAACAGTTAAATTTGTCGGGTCTATAAACACAGTAATGCGGCAACACCATAGACGCAAGGATTTTTTCAAGCTTAATTTTTGCTCAATATTAAGTACGTTTTCCTTTAATTATTTTTATTTTTAATGTAACAAAACTAAAGTAAACTTGTTTCATTATAGCTCTTATATGGGAGCACTTGAAGGAACGGTGTAAATTATATACAACATACTGCAATAGCTCCGGTAACCCGACGGGTGGGTGCGAGGTATATGACGATTGTCGTTGTGTTAACCCTCTTGGTTTTCCCATTCACAGGGAAAAAATTAATATCCTATGCTTATTTTATATAAAAAAAAACAATGGCGGTAACGAAAAAGGGATTTTCCCGTTGTCAATGGTGACAATAGAAAAAGAACGCGATCGCTTTGTTAGATTCAGTTTCGCCGAAAAACAGCGTCACGGTTGATAGATTTGACCTTGTTGATAGTTTCATCAACTCTTTGCTGAAGCTGAAGTTTTCAAAATAATAAATGTTTTCGTTTTTTTCTAATAAAATTTCCTACGAATAAACCAAAGCCTAATTTTGTAGTTTTATTATTATTAGAAGTAAGTAGTCCTAAACATTCCTTTCTCATTGTTTGTATTGTAGCAAATTAACTAGATTTTTATGCAATAATCATAGTGGTACTTTTTATTGGAAACCTACAATGTTTATTTCTATACCCGGTATGTAACTTATAACCACTAGGTTATTATAGAGCAATTTGAACTTCCAGATATTAGAAAACACCTGGATTTTAATTTGATCCAAATAAAAAAAATAAACTGGCCCCACCAAAGTTCTTTTACCTAGAAATATAAAACGCGGAAAAACGGAAGACGGAAGTGAAAAGTTAAACCCCTTAACAAGGGGCTACGGACCTAAAAATTACAGAATTTGTTAATTAAACCGTCTTTCGAATGATAATTTTTGATTTGAAAAAAAATGTAAAATATTAATATCGAATATGAATATTATTAATATTCACACATTTATAGAGTTTTCGCCAGTTATTCCTTTGGATATGTTGTAGCCCTTGCCAATACCTTCAAATTGATATATAAATTATATACAATAACCGCGGGAAAGTATATGCACGAAGCGTCTGAACATTCATAACTCGTCATCAAGAGATGCATTGGAAGATGCTACGGTTTTCTTATCCAGATGAACATTTATAAAGTTTTCGCCAATTATTCCTTTGGATATGTTGTAGCCCTTGTAAATACCTTCAATTTAAGGTATAGTTTATATACGATAACCGCGGGAAGCTATATGCACGAAGCGTCTGAATATTTATACCTCGCTTTACAGGGGGTGCATTGGAAGATGCTGCGGTTTTCTTATCCAGATGGGCATTTATAGAGTTTTCGCCAATTATTCCTTTGGATATGTTGTAGCCCTTTCCAATACCTTCAAATTGATATATAAATTATATACAATATCCGCGGGGGGCTATATGCACGAAGCGTCTGAATATTCATAACTCGCTTTACAGGGGGGTGCACTGGAAGATGCTGCGGTTTTCTTATCGAAATGGACATTTATAGAGTTTTCGCCAATTATTCCTTTGGATATGTTGTAGCCCTTTCTAATACCTTCAATTTAATGTATAGATTATATACAATAACCGCGGGAAACTATATGCACGAAGCGTCTGAATATTCATAACTCGCTTTACAGGGGGGCGCACTGGAAGATGCTGCGGTTTTCTTATCCAGATGGACATTTATAGAGTTTTCGCCAATTATTCCTTTGGATATGTTGTAGCCCTTGTAAATACCTTCAATTTAAGGTATAGTTTATATACGATAACCGCGGGAAGCTATATGCACGAAGCGTCTGAATATTCATAACTCGCTTTACAGGGGGGTGCACTGGAAGATGCTGCGGTTTTCTTATCTAGATGGACATCTATAGAGTTTTCGCCAATTATTCCTTTGGATATGTTGTATCCCTTATAAATACCTTCAATTTAAGGTATAGTTTATATACGATAACCGCGGGAAGCTATATGCACGAAGCGTCTGAATATTCATAACCCGTTATACAGAGGGGGTGCATTGGAAGACGCTGCAGTTGTCTAATTAAGATGAATAGGTATTTGCGTTATCTCATTTCCACAAACAAGTTCATATTTTCAACACCTTCTTGGTCGCCGATGTTTAGAAATGCCATTTGGGAAAAAATACGATAAACTAACTTGCACCGCTGCAGACTTTGGCTGTACAAAGATAGATAATCGCATTTGAACTATTTTATTTGAACGCCCCTTATTTATAATGGCTTGCTA
>CH001590.1:3691-16865 GCA_000149265.1 Ciona savignyi | reverse complement strand
GCATTTTTAACACTAACCGTTGGGTCAGGGGGATCAGACTGAACGTTGTTAAACCACAACAATACATCTTTAGCACGGTTGGAATATGCAGATTTTCCAGATGTTTGGAAGAGATATACCATCTGTAACTTTAACGTTTGACGTTATGGGAAAGGTAAGCGATCGGTGCTGCGCGCATGGCTCTAATACACTGCATCCAATCCGCCCCCATGAGCGTTGCAAATGAAACACACGAATAATTCAATGCACTTACTTGTAAACGCTTCGCTGCGAATCAGATGTGCTTTACGTTAGGGATCTCATATTATAAACTCTCACTGACACAATAATATAAGAAAAACTTGGCCACAATGGATGAGACAATTTCTCTCAACTGTTATCGTGCTTATGATATGTATTCCAGGTTCCATGACAACTTAACCCCTTACAACTGAAGCCCTTACAACTGAACCCCTACAACTGAATACCTTTACAACTGAACCCCCTTTTAACAGAACCTTTTTTACTGAAAAGGGGGTACAGTTGTAAAGAGGTTCAATTGAACTGGGTTCAGTTGTAAAGGGGTTTATTTTAAAGGGGTTTAGTTAAAAGGAGTTCAGTTGTAAGGGGCTTAATTGTAGGGGGTTCAGTTGTAAAGGGTTCAGTTGTAGGGGTTCAGTTGTAAGGGGTTCAGTTGACTGGTCACCGTATTCCATTATAAAATGATGCCCTTCCAATTTTAATTTAGAAATTCACAAAAAATGAAATGGACTTATATTTAATAAAAAGGCATAAATTTAAGGTTCAGTCAGTTGGGTTTGGCGTATATGTATCTATTACTAAAACATCCCCATTTTATTAAATATATTCATTTTTGGTTACTTAATGATTTATTTTTATAGTTCCGCTTTTGTCATATCGATTCGATTTATTGATCTTCCTTTGTTCGATATTTCCGGTTTATGATATTTGTGTTTAAGGTTTTGCGCCAGTTGTCTGCGAGGCTATGTCAGCAGTCATGCTTGATTATCAGTCTGTTGTAATGTTTGAATGATCTTAAATTGTAACATTCATGTGATTTCTGTTTGTTGAATTGTTAAATGATACAACTAACTGAATATGATTTTATAATTTTAGATTTCTATCGTGTTTCTTAATCAACACCAGTTTTAATGTAACAACTGGTTACCTTGTTTGATCGTTGATTAATGGCTGGGCCTAGCTCCTTCATAGCGGCACTCAGGTGTTTGCAAATCGTTCAGTTCAAGTTGATCAATGTCGTTCATACGTTGGACCAAATACACAGTAAGGTTGGTCATATCCACGTTTTGCAATTATTAACTGCTTGATCTAAAAATTTATTAATATAGTACACTATTCATTCATAAAATGTACCAAATATTTTTTTAATTTATGATTTAATGTAATTTGACACATTTAATAATAACTAGCATTGGGGGCAATACTCAACTGAGCCATGCATGTTAAACTAACAAAGTGTGGTTATTTTCAAAGTGGAAGTTATTTTTTCCTATTTTTTATTTTAAAATCTTATTTCAACAGAATATTTTGTTTTAATTTTTTTTATCTAACCTTGAGATTGGATGAATGTTGTAAACCACGGAAGAAGATTGGAGCTTCAGTTGTATTACACGCCTCCACACTCAAGTTGTGTGATGCTGAACACGACTTCAAGGCCAACGCAACGTCGTGGACTTTAGAGGGATTATTTGGAAGTTTTAATTTCACGTCACTTGGAAGGTGCTTATCGAATGTGGACGATATTTCCTTGTCATTAGATTCATTTACCCAGCCAGATACTTTAATGAGTGTGTCATTGTCACATAAATTCTGACATGAAACTATTTCTAAAAGCATCTGTTTCTTCCTCTCAAAATCTCTGATCTGTGAAGCTGGGAAGATGTCTCTCATCTCCTTGTAAGCAGACGAGTTGCAGAGCCCAAACACGAATCGAACGACAACATCCCAGTGAACATCTTTAAACATTGAACCGTACTTTGCAAGTGATTCATATGGCATAAACAACATCAGGTATATCGCACAAAAGAATTCTTGTAAGGTAAGATGGGCGAAGTAACTGCGCTTCTTACCATCCAAGATTTTCATTTTTATGCGTGATGATTGTTCAACATACGTATGCAGAAAGTTTGCGACCACTGGATCCGGGATATCCAATTCTTTAAAGTCGTTTTTGTCAAAAACAACCTTCTTTTTTTCAAATCCTCTGAATGCCAGTTCAGTAAGTTTAATCAACTGTGACATAAGCTCTGCTTCGTCCATATTTTTCAGATGTCCAGAAGAAATGTACTTGGTAAGTGTTGAGATTAACACTTGTGTCATTGAATTTATGTCACCACCACCAGAGAGAAGGCTGTCAATGATATAAATGCAATTGACTGGTACATAGCACAAAGCAGATAGGTTTGCATTTTGCTCCAGTAACTCCTCAATCCCAGGATACTTTTCCTCGCCACAGATCTGTTTAATCAGTTCCTCTTGGGCAGCTTCATCTAGCCCAAGTACTTCAAGAACTATGATTGGACGATAATCCTGGTGTATCTGATAAAATTGACCTGGTCTTGAAGTGACTAATTTAACAGTATTTGGCAGCAGAGTAGCATTAAACAAGTTCTTGATAATGTCCACTGGTTTCTCTTTTGTGTCCAATTGACAGCAATGAGTGGTGGTGGAGAATGGAACACCAGCTTCATCCAGGCCGTCCATCACAATTACAACATTAGGATTGTTCTGCAACTCTTGGGTTATGGCTTTGTATTCTTCATCAGAGTAGGCCTGTCCTGGCAAGCTGTTTTCAAAAAGAAACTGGCTAACCGAGACTTTTTTGTCAAAATTCACATTTCTTATTAAGATGTAAAACAAATATTGTGTGCCAGGTAGAATTAATTTATCCAGGACGGACCGAGTCACCATCTGTGTCAATGTTGTTTTACCGATTCCTGGTAATCCCGTAAGACCAACAGTGTTACCATGTTTCTTGATATATGCTTTCTTAGAATTTTCATCCCTGCATTTCCATTCAGCTTCATCAGTTGCAATTTTCTTTGCTGTATCAAATATTTCGGTAATCGAAATTCTTGGATCATTTTTTCCATAGACTGTTTGTGCATGCTTTCGTTCCATACATATTCTCCATTCCAATGAAGATGCTTCAGACTCCCAATCTTTATCTGCATGTTGTTTTACTTTGCAGATTTGAAGATTGACTCTCTTTATGCTACGTTCTATATCGATTGGTAGCACGGATTGCTCGCTCATTTCTTTTGCATTATCGCGTAATTTCTCTTGTAATTCTTTAGCTGTAAATAAGATTGTTACCACAAAAACTGTCATTATTTAACATTTCATTTTATTATTTTGATGTATATCTGTAAACATTTTTGCTCATTTATTTGTACTATAATATTCATAGTATGAAAGTTTTTATTCGACTAGAGGTCAATTCTATGTCTAATACGTTTTATAATAAAAAAATACCAAATTACAAAAAAATCATGATGAATAACAAGTGTTCATTAGTATTTCAGACTCATCTGTTTCTGCTTATTTAAGGAATATGTATATCTTAAATATGATATACCAAATGTTGTTAGGTAGGTTAGAGTTAAAAAAATTTTTTTGCACGAAAGTGTTAATACAGTCAAAAGTGTTGTTTTTAACCAAATTAGGGAGGTTTTACTCTGTTTGTTTTGTTTAGTGGGTGCTTATTTGGTCAGCACTGTGCACGGTGGTGATGCTGGGCCAAGAAATGATTTTATCGTTGGCTTTTAGGAATCGTTTGCAAAAAAATCTTCTTTGTTTTGAACTCTGTATTGGTAGTTGCCGGCTTTAAAGCGTTTCGTGTTTCCCAAATGGAGCTAGCTTCATTACTGTCCAACAAGTCATACAGATCTACATCATTTATCATAAAAAGCTAAAGGGTAAGCGCAGACTTAGTGGACAGATGTCACTAAGTTGACACAGCACATCGCTATCGCGACACCGTCTTTGGGTGCCGCAGAGGTTGTAGTTGACACTGCAGAGCCTTGTATTCTCGCTTTGTCTAATTTGCCTTTAGTTCATGAATCAACATCAAGGGTCATCATAGGCGAATGGTTTGTGTTTTCAGGTTCCATGTTTTATTTGCTGCGATTTTAACCTCCGTTATGGCCTGATTTACGTTTTAGGTAAGGCAAAATAGCTGGGTAAATCTCATACAGGTTTAGCTCTCCATACACAATTCTACTATTAATAGATTTGAGCCTACGAAGGCATTGTTCCTGAGGTCATTAAAAACTTAAACGCCCTTACAACGATGGAAAACACGAGGTTAAACATAGCTGTATTGCTTATATCTGGGGCACTGATATTATTTGGTCAACATACAACATAGTTGGTTTAAAGATTGTTGCCATAAATAAAGAAGTTCTTTAAGGTCTGCATGACAAAGTTGACTTACGTTTCAATACACCACGATATAGTTACAGTCAATCTCGGTTTTACATTTAAAAGAACTAAAATATTTTGCGTGCTATAGTTACTATAGTTGTTATGAACAAAGCAGACTTAAGAGAACATCAAGAAATTCATCAACGTTGGAAAATTTTCACACGACAAATGCCGGGGTAACTGCATTGATGTGTTTCTAATGGGGTAAGTAGTATCTTTTTCTGAAGAAAGAAACTTTTTTTTAGTACCTTCAAGAACCATATGTTACGATTCGCTCTGGTAATTCTGGTGATTCGACGGAAAATCGGATCAAGTGAAATGTTTATTTAACGAATTCTCTATTTTTTCTTGGTTCGGTAATAAACTTACAATATCAAGAGGATCGTCATTTATTAAAACCAGAAAAGCTAACTTATTTATCCGAGCCTCTCTGAAGCACAATTGGTACATTTGGAAGCCAATACAATATGATGAACTGCTACTACTCATTGTGCAATGTCTTTTAGTAGTTTAAACTGATTTCTCTAAATCACCCGATATGTTAAGGATGTTATTTATTAGAAAGGAGCGTACAAGAGTTAACATGCACACTTGTGCTAAATCCTTCAGCGTTGCCGCCGTGCTATCCTTGTTTGATTTTATTTCAGTACATGGTATTTTTGTTAATTATGAGGCAACTCTTGATTTAGCATGGCAATGCAAATTTGGAGCAAACTTAGGTTTGCTTGAATTACGATTTAAGTTCGAGGCATTAGATTGAATACATTTAAAAAAATATTCGACGAGTTTGGTCATGCGGCATCGTGTCAAACATGTTTAGTTAACTAAGTAAGGTGATTTATGATACACAACTACATACATTATTATTAATAATACTTGCCAAGTAGCTGAATGTTTACACTTGGGGTGTGTTGTGGTTGTTGTTGTGGTTGTTGATATTGATCTGCTTGTATCTGGTTTTGTTGAGGCTGTTGTGGGTCTGGTAGTCTTTGTAGGAGTTGCCTTTGGTTTTGTTCCGTGGTTTGTTGAAGTTGTTGTTGAGAACGTAGAAGTTGCTGTTGGTTTTGCAACACTTCTGTTACAGGCAGATTATGGTAGTGATAGTCTCCTCCCAGCACATCAATGGGAGGTCCCTATGTAACAACATAATTGTATTATTTTATCATATGATATATATAAACTTTATGTTAAAAAATGCTTCGTTATTAAACACCACTAGAAATTAAGAAAATAGGTGGGGTGTTTTACACAAGGTAGATTTGAAAAAATTATAAATCGTACCGATTGCAAAATAGATTTACAAACCACTGGGCTCATGGATCATCGCAATCACTGTTTGTAAAATGTGTTCGATAATACATACTTTATTCCAAAGTACAATTAAACAATTAACTCATGAAAATGAATTAACACATGTAAATTTTTGTTTATTTAAAATTGAGGATGTAGCGTATACAAATCTTCGTTTCCAGAATAACTATATACATTCAATACAAGAACTAAATATAAATTTGTATGGGTCTGCCGAAACTTTGCGACCAAATAATTTTTAATCCACTAATTAGAGAAATTATTTTACTTGCTAAGAAAATTTTGATGAGAAGTTTCGAGCAAAAAACGTTATTTAGTCAGATTTTTAGGAATGTTGAAAATGTGTGGCTTAGTAACAGCCCAAGATAAATCCCCCCATAAAAAAGTTTTGGTTCGTTTTTTTGCCGCCAATTTTGCATACAAGCTGCTAACTCGACCTGGATAGGATTTTGTACTCGATATTTCATATTAAGTGGTAGTTGTACCAAACTATACTAGAAAACAACAATGGACTTTAAGTAACCTTAAAATTAGCTCAGAAAATCGCCTCAAATGAAACCAACCTTTCACTGAAACTATCAATCTTAATATCGCTTTATCAAATTAAAGAAATGTTAATGCATGTTGCTAATTTTAAGGTGTTAGGTAAAAATGTTTTGGATGCAATGACAAATTATGAGAAAATCAAAGGAAATGAGACAGACTAGGGAATCTAAGCAATTTTGCGATTTTTTTAGTTCAAAACATTTATAGCTGTTAAAATACCATTACATTAGTGAATGTAATACAATGTTACCACGCATTTAAACCAGTTAAACACTTGAGAATAACACAAATCGACAGTAAATTTTAATTCGAACGAAAAATATTTTAAATTCCGTTAACTCCCCCAAACTCAAACCTGCTCTTTACTTGTGACAGGCAAGGACGCGCCCCCCAACAAATGAAATTTTTATTAAATTTGTCATTTGTTAGACAACATCCGTCTAGAATTTTGGGTTATATATCTAGTTCTAGGGCAATTTCCCCTTGGACGTTAAAAACCAAAACCATTTTTATTTTTAAATTTAGCATTTCAGAATATAGCGCCTAAAAGGCTGCTGCAATTTTGAAAAAAAATGGGAAGAAAACTTCCCTTCTTTTTGATCACAGAATCGCTGATGTTAAGTGTCAAGCCCGTATGGAAAGTACGTCACTTTTCGCCGAGATCTCGAGTGTGCACGCATCAAATATTCAAGTGTGCAGTGTGCAGACGTCCAAGAGTGCACACTTCAAGTGTGCACACAATCTCTTTTTTATTACTTTTTTGTAAAAATCTTAAACAAACGTATTATTTTATCCTAAATCTATCGCATCCATCAGCTAACATATCTATCTACGTAACAAAAAACGTACTGACAGTAAATTACCAGAGGTCCAGAGGTAGGTTTACAGGTTTGTTAAAAATTATATGATGTTTATACTGCCAGATCGCGAGCGTGTGTGAAATTACCCAAGTGTGCAAAGACGCAGGGAAAACAAAAGAACTCGAGTGTGCAGCTGCCGTACTTTCCATACTGGGTGTCAAGGAGGCATATATTTGGAAATCAACAACAAATGGTGACAACCAGCACACCAGAGTGTTTTCCAACTATAGATTGCCACCTTATCGTGATTTGAGTTTCCAATGAAACTAATAGCAATGCCATAAAGGGTTGGAATTATACCCCCATGGCAACGTCGCCCATGAAGGTGTAATATCGAATTGGTTTACCGTGAAACTACTCCTCCTCCTTACCGAGGTTGGTCGAAGAATCGAACTCAAACCCTGACAAAGCGAGAACATAATGCTCTGTGGCATCAAACACAAGATATGTGGCTCTCGTAGCTCCTTGCAGCAAAAGCGATGAGGTTTTAGTATCTCGTATAAAATTTATTTTTGTTTTAATTTATTTATGTCTAAAATACTTTGTGTTTTTAACGTCGTTCTTTTGCGTTTGAAGTTTCTCTCATGTGTTTTATTACTATTCACCCAATTATCACTATAGCCGCCAGATTGCCAAACGTCTATATTATCCTGTGTACTGTCTTTGTTTGATTGGCTTAGAAATTTTCATTAACTGATACTTGACGGATTGACGAGGACGTTTTATTTTGAATCCCCTTTTATTGTTCCGTTTAGTAACGTTTTCTGTAAATAATAATAAATTTGCAATATTATTGAAAAAAGGCGAATTATAATGCAATACACTTACTGAATATTCACAGCCCGTTTTACACAATCTTTTGTTCAGTACGCAGTATATACTTGTTTAATAACTTATTTGTTTTGCCACTGAAAAATTACATCAAAAATCAATTACCGAAATAGAGTTTCGAATTATGGTAACCGCAAAGTACAAATAAAAAATGCTAGCCGACCAAGTGACCAATAATTATGAAATAATATTGTTTGCGATTTCAATCACCTTGTACTGGCCTTTGTATTTTCTTTTTCCCACAGTTAGTAAAACGTGCAAATAACCACCTTAAAACAATTAATGACAAAACCACTTGCTAATGATGGTCTGTTCTGTAGTGCTGTTTTTCTTTTTAGTTTTTTTAGCCGGCCCTAATAGTATGCCCCTATTTATTGCTTGACTGCATGCCACATCTTTTTAGTACTTCACCAGCACTATTATATTTACTCTTATTATTCACTGTCTTTCCTATCTTCTGTTAGCAGTCTTTAAGACCCATACTGCCCAGAAATTCTTGTTTCAGTTGTAAAGAAATTCCATCGGCGGAAACGATTGCTCTACCACCTTCCCCGGCTCATTCACCTGCTCTTCGCCGCCGGCTGCAATCCTTTTTCTGCAATCCTTTTTCTCCGATGATGCTTCAATAAGATGAGATTTGGCAGTGGAACCCAATTACTGTGGAGACTTCACATTAAACTGTTTCGGACTTACTATTCATTAATTACACACAAAAACGGAAGCTTGCTGCTGTTTATCTTTTTTCTTTAATGTAGTGTTATTTCAAATATTTATGTATACTGTATACATATCACTATCATAATTAGTTTATTTATATTTTCTAGTGCAGTAATGTTCTGCACTTAAAGTGCTTTCTTTAATAAATGTAGTGCAATAACTGTTCTTTGCACCAATTATAACTTTAATGTTTTATAAAGTGTGTTTTGAAACGGTTTTTTAACCACTGGTGGAATTTCATTTTAGGGGGTTTTTCTTTTTCCACTTAATCCCAAAGCCGGCTCCCCCCTCAGTACTGGGTCGCGCTTGCACACTTTACTTAAGTATTAAATAACACACCACAATTTAATTTAATTAATTTTGATTTAAATTGTTTTTGTTGAAATTTATTTTTTTTAATGTAAGGTTTAACGGCCACGTCATTTTTTTCCATAACTTGCAATGTGTCTAGTCACTGGCGTGTTTTAACTACTGTAGTTTTGCCGTTTCATCCTGTCTCCTTAATTTGTAACAAATGTTGTTTTCTTCTTTATTGTAATGAAGGAGCAAAAAAATAAACTAAACTAAAACTGTCCTCCTTCTCACCGAGGTTGGTCGAAGAATCAAATGCAAACTTAGCTCATTGTAGCGATAGCGATGTGGTCTCCGCTGCCACCTCCGTGAACTTGCCACTGACACATCAGCTTTTAAATTTAACCATTAAGCAAGCAAAGCTGTCCGACCTACCGGACAGTGGCGTAGCTAGCTCCAAACGGCGGAAACGAGAAGCTTTAAAGCCAGCATCTTCTAAGGAAAACTTTTAAAGGAAGAAAAATTGGCAACATCAGATTAGCAAACGAGCCCAAAGGTCCAATGATTTATAAACTTTGCAGTTGTCCTGTCCAGCAACACCACAGAGCCCAACAACTGCTGTCATTGCGGCAGGCAAATTAAGCAACAGGGCGTCTACTAAACGGAAGAGGTAAAGTATTCGCTTAAACCATTCCCAATCCGGTCACAAAAAAAAAACGTGGTACCTCTACGTACAAATCAAAAGAATGAACTTGTGCAAGCATACATCTGCAGTGACATTCGCGGTTGATACAATTTTGTTGCACATTGTATTAAGTTATGTTAAAAGTGTTGTAATGTGCGCTTAATGCGCGCACAGCTGTTTGACTTGCCAATCATTTCCTCTGTAACAAAATATAATCCAAAAAAACACTTCTTTTATAATTCTTCCCACACATTGCGCCATACAAGCGCCTGTGTAAAAACTTATTGTATTATATTATTATCAGAAACGCGTTCTGAAATGCAGACCTAAGCCACTGCCTGCTTGTGGCTTCTATCTCCAAGCATGTATTACGAACCAGTTTAATTGTATGCAATATATTGTATCAGCTTGCAATATAACAAAGAAACTTTTTGTATGGAGTCGGAATGCTGGCTGTTTTAGTCTTGGCTGAAGTCTGTTAGTTGGGGAACCTCATGCCAGATCTAGTGCCAGCAGTAGGCGCAAATACAAGCCTTAACAAACCAAAAAATAAGGAAGAGTCCCCCACTACATCATACCAATTACCGGTTGGGTTGATTGCCTATTCAACCCTTAATTGTCTAGAGAAAGGAGCAAAAAACAACCATCGTCGTTTTGTTTCTGCAAATACGTCTCTGGTCACGTTCACGGTGATTATAAACTGCTTCACAACGTCCAGCTAAGCTTATCAAAGAAAGCTAGGTATCTTGGTGTCATCTTAGACAACAAATTTTAAAAGAATCACCCTACAAATCGTATCCAAAAGACAACTGCTACTCTAGCACAATACCGAGATTCTATCTCGTCCATCGCAGCTTATCTCTTATACCTATGGTTCACGGCTCGACAGGTCGGCTGGTGCTGGCTTATTTGACCGCTATATCGCGGATAGCTTCCGGGCACTGGAGTAACGGACGTGTAATGACGAATGCCTGGTCCCGGTGCCACCCAGGGACCCGACCCGTATAAAATGAAAATGTAGGAAATCTTCATGTTCAAATCCATATAGCATTGCCATAGGGGACACTACGAAAAATTACCAATCAAGAACATTATGTAAAAGCAGAAATACCTTCATCACAAACCACTATTCCACAAAGACTACAATAATAGTGTATAATAAAATACCCCAAAACAGTTAAACTCAGGGCGGTGTTTATTTTTTCTGCCAAGTTATCTAAAATGTGATATTTTGTAATTGTCAAGATTTGACAAGCCATGTGATTTTGCTATGGTCACAAAAATACAATTACGTCATTTCTGGCATTCATCTTCTTAAACTGGGGGGCGCGCCACCCTTGGGGGGCGTATAAGCTTCTCAAGGGGGGCGCGAGCATGACAATGACATATTGCAGGGTTCGAATTAACGATTTTGAAACGATTCGCGAAATGCGTGGGATACGAGAAATTCGTTTTCGCGCTTTAGCTATGTTAAATTCCCCTTGGAATGCGGTTTCAGAGCCTCTCAAACTAATCTTTAAAGCCAGAAAGATAATTCATTAAGCAATAGTACCGTGTATTAAGTAGTAATGATAAACTACAATAAACGTGTCGTGAGTTAATGCGCGTAGGATAGAACGAATATCGACGAAACGAAGCCTTTGAAACGAGTAATCTTACTTGTTAAAACACCATATAACCTTATTATAAAGAGGTGTGTCGCATCTCCGCCAATCATAAATAAAGGAATCGTGGTATATTATACGCATAATGGCTATTGTTGCGTTTGATAGAAATGCTTATTATGTGTCAATAATGCAAAGTAAAAGCAAGGTAAATAAATGTAATAGTAATTCCATTGTTAAATGTTATGTTGAAGGCAAAATATGTTATATTATATTGTGTTGATGATTTATTATTAAAAGTGCGCGAAATCAGTACCGGTAATTTTTATTTTCGCGATTTTGTTAAATATTGTAATTCGCGAACTTTAAAAAACGGTTCGCGAATAGCGATTTTTCACACTAAGCAGGGTAATGGCAAATAAATTATTGCTCTATTTTTCGTAAATTTGATTTTTGAGTAGGTGGGGCGTGATCATTAATCACAAATCTCAAGGGGGCGCGACTGAAAAAGTTTAAGAACCACTGATCTAAAGAATCATATGGATCGGTTTTGTACATAGGATTGGTCGATTACCTTGGAAATAACAGTTTAATTGTACATAGTTGGTTTAAAACCCAAAGTATGTACGGTCACTTTTAAAGCACCCATCAACAACCATCGACAAATATCATTCCCTATGATAAGGTAAATAAAGCATAACACTTGAACCTGAAATACTTACAAGAGTAGTTTAATAACTTTCAATTAAAATTTGTCTTAAATGAGAAGAACTTAAAAAAGTCAGTGGCAATTGCTAAACTTAGTCCAATTTAAGGATGAGCTAATGGTGATGGACGACTGATTTCTGCACCAATATCATATGAAGCAAAGCAAAAGCATGAAGTGATAAGAAAGACAGTCACATCGCTGTCTTGATTATAGAAGATATTCACTCAATTTCGGTAATATGGAAGAGAATATGTATTGGATGGACTTGGTAAACAATAATGGACTTAGCTATATCTAAATCATAGAAAGTTATTTCAAGTTGCATGTGTTCATTTAATAAACACGTTTTTAACAAATGATGGCGGTTGATAAGAAATTGTCGCCCTCTCGGTTTAATTAATGATTTGTGCTATCAGGTTTTTTGAACTAAGTATTTCTTTCGAATGTAGAAAAATCGGCGAAAACTTCCAAAGAAAAATAACAGAAATAAAATGTAGTAAAATCAATTGTTGTTTCTTCAACAATATAAATGGGCATAGTTTCGTCATTAGTATTATAAATGCGTATAGTTGCATCATTAATAATTATATATATATATATATATATATATATATATATATATATATATATATATAAGCGTTCATCTGTTTTTTCAATATTATAAATACCCTCTGTTATTTTTTCAATGTGAGTGAGTATTGTGACGTCATAAATATATATAAGCGAGCATTGTTGGGTCATTAATATAAATACGTTTTATTGCGCCATCATTACGTAGGTAAGCATTGTTCTACCAAATTAAACGTGTTAATCATACACAGCAAATTGCACTAGTTGCGGTAGGCCTAACCGAGGGTCAATATATTATTGTGCATTTTTGCGTCAGAAATAGTGCAGACCATTGTTGCGTAAACAATAAAATTAATCATTGTTGTGTCATAAATATGTAGTTGGACATTTATGTGTTAACAATATAAATAAGAGTATTGTTGCGTAATTAAAATTAGTGCGAATTGCTGCCTCTTTTACTCAAGTGTTTTATTTTCCCTTTTAATGAATAATTTCTTGCGTATTTTGAACAAAGCGTGAATTCTCATACATTGGTTGAGATCAAAATACACAAATTCCCTTCCTAGTATTAACAGCAATCATCATTGATCATTAAACAATTAGA
>CH001594.1:174945-188971 GCA_000149265.1 Ciona savignyi | reverse complement strand
CAACCTCACCCAGTGATTTCCGTACAGGAAATTTCACGCAGTATGTAGTAAAACATCACGCAGTATTTTCGTGCAGCATCACCCAGTATTTCCATACAACCTCACCCAGTATAGTTACGCAACCTCACCCAGTATTGCCGTACAACCTTACTTAGTATTGCTACACAACCTCACCCAGTATTGGTGCACAACCTCACCCAGTATTGCCGTACAACATCACCCAGTATTGCTGTACAACCTCACCCAGTATTTTGTACAACCTCACCAAGTATTTCCGTACAACCTCACATAGTATTGCTACACAACCTTACCCAGTATTGCCGACACAACCTCACCCAGTATTGCCGCACAACCTCACCCAGTATTGCTACACAACCTCACCCAGTATTGCTGCACAACCTCACACCAGTATTGCCGTACACATCTCACCCAGTATTGCCGTACAACCTCAACCAGTATTGCCGTACAACTTCACCCAGTATTGCTACACAACTTCACCCAAAATTGCTACACAACCTCACCCAGTACTGCCGTGCAACTTTACCCAGTATTACCGTACAACCTCAACCAGTATTGCCGTACAACCTCACCCAGTATTGCTACACAACCTCCCCCAGTATTGCCGTACAACCTAACCCAGTCTTGCTGCACAACCTCACCCAGTATTGCTGTACAACCTCACCCAGTATTGCTGCACAACCTCACCCAGTATTGCTGTACAACCTCACCCAGTATTGCCGTACCACCTCACCCAGTATTGCCGTAAAACCTCACCCAGTATTGCTTAACAACCTCACCCAGTATTGCTACACAACCTTACTTAGTATTGCTACACAACCTCACCCAGTATTGCCGTACAACATCACCCAGTATTGCCGTACAACCTCACCCAGTATTGCCGTACCACCTCACCCAGTATTACCGTAAAACCTCACCCAGTATTGCTGCACAACCTCACCCAGTATTGCCGAACAATCTCACCCAGCACTGCCGTACAACCTCACCCAGTATTGCCGTACAACCTTACCCAGTATTGTTGCACAACCTCACTTAGTATTGCTGCACAACCTCACCCAGTATTGCTGCACAACCTCACCCAGTATTGCTGCACAACCTCACCCAGTATTGCTACACAACCTCACCCAGTATTGCTGCCACAACCTCAACCAGTATTGCTGCACAACCTCACCCAGTATTGCTTAACAACCTCATCCAGTATTGCTACACAACCTCACCCAGTATTGCTACACAACCTCACCCAGTATTGCTACACAACCTCACCCAGTATTGCTACACAACCTCACCCAGTATTTCCGTACAACCTCACCCAGTACTGTCGTACAACCTCAACCAGTATTGCCGTACAACCTCACCCAGTATGGCGTACAACCTCACCAAGTATTGCCGTACAACCTCACCCAGTATTGCCGTACAACCTCACCCAGTCAATTCCGTACAACAAACATCACCCAGTATTGTCGTACAACATCACCCAGTATTTTCGTACAACCTCACCCAGTATTTCCATACAACCTCACCCAGTATAGCTACACAACCTCACCCAGTATTGCCGTACAACCTTACCTAGTATTGCTACACAACCTCACCCAGTATTGCTGCACAACCTCACCCAGTATTGCCGTACAACATCACCCAGTATTGCTGTACAACCTCACCCAGTATTTCGTACAACCTCACCAAGTATTTCCGTACAACCTCACCTAGTATTGCTACACAACCTCACCCAGTATTGCCGTACAACCTTACCCAGTATTGCTACACAACCTCACCCAGTATTGCTGCACAACCTCACCCAGTATTGCTACACAACCTCACCCAGTATTGCTACACAACCTCACCCCGTATTGCTACACAACCTCACCACTTACGGCCGTACAACCTCACCCAGTATTGCAGTACAACCTGACCTAGTATTTCCGTACAACCTTACCCAGTATTGCTACACAACCTCACCCAGTTTTGCCGTACAACCTCACCCAGTATTGCCGTACAACCTCACCCAGCATTTCCGTATAACCTCACCCAGTATTGCTACACAACCTCACCCAGTACTGCCGTACAACCTCACCCAGTATTGCCGTACAACCTCACCCAGTATTTCCGGACAACCTCACCCAGTATTGCCGTGCAACCTTACCCAGTATTGTTGCACAACCTCACTATGTATTGCTGCACAACCTCACCCAGTATTGCTGCACAACCTCACCCAGTATTGCTACACAGCCTCACCCAGTATTGCTGCACAACCTCAACCAGTATTGCTGCACAACCTCACCCAGTATTGCTTAACAACCTAATCCAGTATTGCTACACAACCTCACCCAGTATTGCTACACAACCTCACCCAGTATTGCTACACAACCTCACCCAGAATTGCTACACAACCTCACCCAGTATTTCCGTACAACCTCACCCAGTACTGTCGTACAACCTCAACCAGTATTGCCGTACAACCTCACCCAGTATGGCGTACAACCTCACCAAGTATTGCCGTACAACCTCACCCAGTATTGCCGTACAACCTCACCCAGTATTTCCGTACAACCTTACCCAGTATTGCTACACAACCTCACCCAGTTTTGCCGTACAACCTCACCCAGTATGGCTTACAACCTCACCAAGTATTGCCGTACAACCTCACCCAGTATTGCCGTACAACCTCACCCAGTAATTCCGTACAACAAATTTCACCCAGTATTGTCGTACAACATCACCCAGTATTTTCGTACAACCTCACCCAGTATTTCCATACAACCTCACCCAGTATAGTTACACAACCTCACCCAGTATTGCCGTACAACCTTACCTAGTATTGCTACACAACCTCACCCAGTATTGCTGCACAACCTCACCCAGTATTGCCGTACAACATCACCCAGTATTGCTGTACAACCTCACCCAGTATTTTGTACAACCTCACCAAGTATTTCCGTACAACCTCACCTAGTATTGCTACACAACCTTACCCAGTATTGCTACACAACCTCACCCAGTATTGCTGCACAACCTCACCCAGTATTGCTACACAACCTCACCCAGTATTGCTACACAACCTCACCCCGTATTGCTACACAACCTCACCACTTACTGCCGTACAACCTCACCCAGTATTGCCGTACAACCTGACCTAGTATTTCCGTACAACCTTACCCAGTATTGCTACACAACCTCACCCAGTTTTGCCGTACAACCTCATCCAGTATTGCCGTACAACCTCACCCAGCATTTCCGTACAACCTCACCCAGCATTGCTACACAACCTCACTCAGTACTGCCGTACAACCTCACCCAGTATTGCCGTACAACCTCACCCAGTATTTCCGGACAACCTCACCCAGTATTGCCGTACAACCTTACCCAGTATTGTTGCACAACCTCACTATGTATTGCTGCACAACCTCACCCAGTATTGCTGCACAACCTCACCCAGTATTGCTGCACAACCTCACCCAGTATTGCTACACAACCTCACCCAGTATTGCTGCACAACCTCAACCAGTATTGCTGCACAACCTCACCCAGTATTGCTTTACAACCTCATCCAGTATTGCTACACAACCTCACCTAGTATTGCTACACAACCTCACCCAGTATTGCTACACAACCTCACCCAGTATTGCTACACAACCTCACCCAGTATTTCCGTACAACCTCACCCAGTACTGTCGTACAACCTCAACCAGTATTGCCGTACAACCTCACCCAGTATGGCGTACAACCTCACCAAGTATTGCCGTACAACCTCACCCAGTATTGCCGTACAACCTCACCCAGTATTTCCGTACAACAAACATCACCCAGTATTTTCGTACAACCTCACCCAGTATTTCCATACAACCTCACCCAGTATTGCCGTACAACATCACCCAGTATTGCTGTACAACCTCACCCAGTATTTCGTACAACCTCACCAAGTATTTCCGTACAACCTCACCTAGTATTGCTACACAACCTCACCCAGTATTGCCGTACAACCTTACCCAGTATTGCTACACAACCTCACCCAGTATTGCTACACAACCTCACCCCGTATTGCTACACAACCTCACCACTTACTGCCGTACAACCTCACCCAGTATTGCCGTACAACCTCACCCAGTATTTCCGTACAACCTCACCCAGTATTGCTACACAACCCCACCCAGTATTTCCGTACACCATCACCCAGTATTGCCGTACAACATCACCCAGTATTGCCGTACAACCTCACCCAGTACTGCCGTACAACCTCACCCAGTATTGCTACTCAACCTCACCCAGTATTGCTGCACAACCTTACCCAGTATTGCTACACAACCTCACCCAAAATTAGTACACAACCTCACCCAGTATTGCTGCACAACCTTACCCAGTATTGCTACACAACCTCACCCAGTATTGCTACACAACCTCACCCAGTATTGCTACACAACCTCACCCAGTATTTCCGTACAACCTCACCCAGTACTGTCGTACAACCTCACCCAGTATTGCCGTACAACCTCACCCAGTATGGCGTAAAACCTCACCAAGTATTGCTACACAACCTCATCCAGTATTGAGATGCAACATTACCCAGTATTGCCGTACAACCTCACCCAGTATTTCCGTACACCATCACCCAGTATTGCCGTACAACATCACCCAGTATTGCCGTACAACCTCACCCAGTACTGCCGTTCAACCTCACCCAGTATTGCTACACAACCTCACCCAGTGTTGCTACACAACCTCACCCATTGCGGTACAACCTTACCCAGTATTGCTGCACAACCTCACCCAGTATTGCAACACAACCTCAACCAGAATTTCCACATACATTAGGATAGGATAGGATATTCATGTGTATCCCCGTGAATGGGAAAACTAAGGGTGTTAACACACGAGCAATCGTCAGATTACCCTGCGCACACTGTCGGGTTAATGGAGCTATTGCAGTGTGTTGTGTATAGACACGTTCCTTCAATTTAGTAGAACCCATTAATACGCTGGGTCCAGGCAATGTTCGTAAAGTGCCTTTCCCAAAGACACAACCGACTAGCTAGCAACCAATTTCGCATCTGCAACCTTTCGATTGAAAGGCGACGCACTTAACCGTTAGGCTAACGGGCCGGACGATTACCTAATATTGCCGTACAACCTTACCCAGTATTGCAGGACAACCTTACCCAGTATTGCCGTACAACCTTACCCAGTATTGCCGTACAACCTCAACCAGTATTCCGTACAACCTCACCCAATATTGCCGTACAACCTCACCCAATATTGCCGTACAACACTCAGTTTAGTGTCTACACAAAACTAGCCTAGTGATGCTATAATGTCAGCACACAATCTTACCTAGTAGCAGAAAACGACTTCCACGATGTTGTCACAGACATCTTTGGCCACAGTATTAGCCGGCAACCTTAACCGGTCGCTTAACATTTTACTAATACCTGTACTTTTGGTAGTTTAATATGTACCACACTAAAATAACGGTAACTGCCTAATTAAACATGCTAAAATGGAATTCTAACCAAGACTCCAAAGTTTTTCAGGCTACACCAACGTACGCTACCACACACTGTTTAATCTGAAAATTAGTCATGCGTAACCATTGCGATGATTTTACAAAATATGGCGATCAACCATAATATGCTTAATCGCCGTACCATGTGGTATGAAAATACGACCATGGCTGCATACTATGCGCTAGTCATACCAAACCATGTCCCATACTATGGGCTAATCCGTAACGAATCGGGTGGAAAAACACACCCTAACCTTTAAAAAAATCAAGCTGGAAAACATACGTTGGTCTATGGTGTTAGCGCATTATTGTGTTTGCAGACCCGACAATTTTTTACACAAACTGCACAAAGACGGTTAATATTACGTTCCTGAAACCAGCTATACTTACAACACAAAGGCTCTAATAACTTGACAATGAAAGCGAGATAATCAATGTATTACTCGTGTAAGAATGCTCCCTTACATTTGCTAGGTAATCTGACAGAAACGGATGCCCGTGTGCTAACATTCCTTGTTAGTTCGATCTGTGTAACGATAAGATAGTCTTGTTATCCCCTGCATTTGGCGCTAAGTCCCTTTTGGTACCTTTGACTGACAGTAGTTTTGATCTTGTCTAAGTTATTATTGTATATTTTTTAAAGATTTTGTGAATGGAAATTCGCTTTCGGTGCAAAAAAAATCATCAAGTAAGTAGCATATATGATATTTTTTTATGTTTTCACCGAGTGAATGGGAAAAGAAAAACGACAGTCGTTAAAACACTTATATATTCCTATTAATTATTTAGCGTAGGTATAGCCAGACGTGGCCGCCAAACCTAAGTGTAAATTTAAAATGAAAAAATACAATATAAAGAAATTAATCCGGTTGAGTAATCGTAAATACTTAGATGGCCAAGTTTGGTCGTAGCTGTAAGGTATCCGCTTGATGTCGCCAAAGCATGCAACTGCGATTCTTCAGCAACGCATCGTAATAATACGGTCGTGTGGTCGAATGGTTAACGCGAACGATAGATTTGCCATTAATACACAGAAATGATCGGCCTTAGTCACGATCTTAGACACCCATCACGAGATCGAAACTGAGCATGGTAAAAAATCATATAAAAATTATAAACGCATAAAATTGAGTATTTGAGTGATGACTATACTTTGGAAGTTCTTTATAGCACAGTTTACAATAAAGAACGTCTTTATTTAGAACATTTCTAGGCGCTTATTATGTTTATAGTTCATATAAACGACCCTATATAGCCGCAGATTTAAAGTTTTTTAAAAATAGCATCTGGGTTATATTGTCCGCAAGATTCTTGCAGGCGCATTTGACCACATTACAAGTAAAATAATATTTAACAGTTTAGATTGGAAACACAACATATGAAGGAGAACCTGAATTCCATGCAAATGCAAGAGCCAATGGTAATGTATGCACTTAGCTTTTTTTTTTTTTCTTTTTTTTTATTGGGCGCCTGATAAACACGTTAACCGGATGTCCGGCCGTACATTACAATTGCATAACATTTACACAATATTTGAAAACACATTTTGATAATTGCTAACACATTTATGACGATATTTGCGATAATTGCGAACATATTAACTGCGAAGACATTACACATAGATTGAGAAAACATTTTACCACGACAAAAAACAAACAGAAAAAAAATGAAATACAATTATTCATCAATTTTACATTATTATATATAAATTTACACATTATTATATATACATTACATTATTAAAATTTGTAATGATAAAAGGGGTGATGGCGCTATGGTGTTTAGACGACGAGATATGATGGACCGATGAAAGAAGAAACATTGATTGGTGGTATCTGTGGAATTATAAGAAAATCGGCAGTAATGGTAGTTTATTGGATTATTTTGATTAATAGTATTAGTTATAATTTATAATAGTTATAATATATTTATATTTAGTAGATATGATCTAGTTACATCCCTTGCTTGAGACGAGTTTTATTTAGTGAATTAACACCAAAATATATATATATACATGTGCATGAACGGTAAAGAGTGGCATGAGTTAAATATTTTATAGTTAAAAATTATGTTAAATAACAGTAATATTCCGATTTCAAATTTCGTCCATTCTTATATTTGGCAAAATTTGAAATGATTTTTTAACAAATTCGAGAGTTTCTCTGACACACCATTTTCGGACATAAATGCGAAACTTGTTTTTAACTAGAGAGTGTCAACCACGTGTTTAACCACCACCATTTGTAAAACACATGTTGTATGCCATATATTCATGCTATATAGGGTCCCTAACCACATTTTGTATTTTATACACTGAGTATGTAGTTTGTTTCTGCAAGCATAAACGCATGGGTCCCATAGTTATCAAGCCAAACTTCTTCTCCATGTGTAGATAAAAAAATAACAATCGTGTTAGATTTACGAACATTTCACCACAAATGTTTTAAATAAAAGCTTTCTTTTTAAGCGTTTTTCGTGGTTTTAGGGAATTACTGGGTTTATTAGATAAGTTTCTACTGGGTTTAGTACAGGGGTGGGCAACTTCTCTAGTCAGCGGGCCAGATGTGCGAAAATAAAGTCCTTGGTGGGCCGGATTATTAGATGAATAATATTCAATAACTTGTCCACATATTTATCTACTAAATTATTGCCATACTTAAAAATCAAATAATGACGACAAATGTTGCACTCTTTTACTAACGCATCTGATCTCTGATCATACAGAAAATATACTGCTTTTTTGCCAACCTTTGTAAAAAATACTCTGGTACGACTAAATCAATTTAGCTGGCATTAACAGTGCGGTAAGAGTAGATCGATAGCCAACTTTTAGGAATGATGCGTCGAACCACATTAGTGTGTGGTTGGATACAGACAGCGGGCCGAACCCTGGCCACATTACAGGTTATTGTTAGATACAGTCTGGGGGCCGGTCAAAATCTCTTCACGGGCCGGACCCGGCCCGCGGGCCGTATGTTGCCCACCCCTGGTTTAGTACGTACGTTTCTGTTTTTACCTATGTGGGTTATGTTGTATAACAATTCTTAATGTTTTATTCTGATTGGTCAATTCCTTGTCTGATTTGTCGACTCCTTGTTGAAGATGTTTGTACGATATGGCATGCCTGTCACAATCATAATTCAGGAAAATATCTGCGTTTTTAAAGGAAACA
This sequence comes from Ciona savignyi, assembly GCA_000149265.1. Taxonomy (NCBI): domain Eukaryota; kingdom Metazoa; phylum Chordata; class Ascidiacea; order Phlebobranchia; family Cionidae; genus Ciona; species Ciona savignyi. The sequence continues at coordinate 180,287 of CH001594.1, read as the reverse complement.
CCCTAATAAATGATTTTTTTAATTGGAACAGAGTGTTTAAATGTCTAACATTTTACCAAATCTGATTCAAATTGGAGCTGCCGTTTAAGCGATATGCGCAAAAAAGCTATTTTTTAGAAAAAAAATACCGTTTTGGTTATTAACGTCTCAGGGGAATTCCCCTAGGTATATTACCCAAAATTTTGGTTTCTGCATATCTAGGCCATGTTGTCTAACAAATAAAAAAGTTGGATTGAGCATACATTTTTTCTTCTTGTAGATGTCAGGGCGACATGACATGCCTGTCACAATCATGATTTGACAACAAAAGCTTATTTTTAGGGTATTTCCCTAGGTAATTTGTTTATTTCTTTTAAGTGTTAAATCAGTTACTAATGCACTTATATTTTATCAAATCTGATTCAAACTGGATTTACAGTTCAAGAGCTATGCGCAAAAAGCTCATTTTTTTAGAAAAAAATATTGTTTTGGTTTTTAACGTCTCAGGGAAATTCCCCTGGATATATTACCCAAAATTTTAGTTTATTCAAATCTAGGCCATGTTGTCTAACAAATGACAAAGTTTTATTGCAATTCCATTACTCCTTCTGATAGATGTCGGTGCTACAACCCATGCCTGTCACAATCATGATTTGAAAACAAAATCTTATTTTTAGGGTATTTCCCTGGGTAATTTTTTAAATTCTTTTAAGTGATATATCAGTGGTTAATGCACTTACAGTTTACTAAATCTAATTGAAATTGGAGTAGCCGTTCAAGCGCTATGCCAAAAAAAGTAATTTTTTTTAAAAAAAGAAACCGTTTTGGGTTTTCACCTACAAGGGGAATTCCCCTGGATATATGCTCAAAATTTTGGCTTTTGCATATCTAGACCATGTTGTCTAACAAATGAAAAAGTTGTATTGCCATTCCATTACTATTTCTGGTAGGTGTCGTTGACACAAGCCATGCCTGCCACAATCATGATTTGAAAACAAAATCTTATTTTAGGGTATTTCCCTGGGTAATTTTTTAAATTCTTTTAAGTGGTATATCAGTGGCTAATGTACTTACAGTTTACCAAATCTAATTGAAATTGGAGTAGCCGTTCAAGCGCTATGCCTAAAAAAGGTAAATTTTTAAAAAAAGATACCGTTTTGGTTTTTCACCTTCAAAGGGAATTCCCCTGGGTATATGCCCCAAAATTTCGGTTTATGCACATCTAGACCATGTTGTCTAATAAATAGCAAAGTTATATTGCCATTCCATTACTCCTTCTGGTAGGTGTCGTTGCCACAAGCCATGCCTGTCACAATCATGATTTGAAAACAAAATCTTATTTTTAGGGTATTTCCCTAGGTAATTTTTTTAATTCTTTTAAGTGGTATATGAGTGGTTAATGCACTTACAGTTTACCAAATCTAATTGAAATTGGAGTAGTCGTTCAAGCGCTATGCCTAAAAAAGGGAATTTTTTAAAAAAAGATACCGTTTTGGTTTTTCACCTCCCAGGGGAATTCCCCTGGGTATATGCCCCAAAATTTTGGTCTATGCACATCTAGACCATGTTGTCTAATAGATGAAAAAGTTGTATTGCTATTCCATTACCCCATTTGATAGATGTTGTTGCCACAAGCTATGCATGTCAAGCGTTTGACGAAAAAAAGAAAAAAAAAAGAAAAAAAAAACGGACAAAAACAATATGTGTCCCATTTTTCCAAATGGGACCCATAACTATCCATAATGCTTTTCGGACATATTCTCCATTGTGCCAACAGTAAGTATTTTTAATATCTAAATATTTCTTATAATTAATTATATGTAATTTTGCCATTGTTAATAGTTTTATTATTCCAAGTTCAGTTTTCTGTTCCTTGTCTGAACAGTTATATAATATTAGTTGATTACTTAATTTACTTTTGTTGGAAAATATTTTATTAGCGTATTTATATATAAGATTTGTAAATATTTGTTTAATTATTGGACATTCCGTTAATAGGTGAATTATGTTATCATTTGGACCACGGCAGAATTTACAATTTCGTATCATTATTTTATTTTTATAAATATTATTAAGGGAATTTTTCTTAAAAAAATCACCAAAAAAATAACCCTTATTTGCAATTTTATAATTAATATCCCGTTCTGTATTGTTAAAAAGAAATCTTATTTTATTATTGGTTAGGTTAATTTTATCCCATGAGACTATTTTATCGTTAATTTTAATTATATTGGGCGTTATTTTTTCTTGAATTAATATTTCATATATGGGTCTAAGTTTGGCAGTTTCAAAAATAAAATCATCCTTATGTTTTAATTTATAAAAGTTGGTTCGGATAGTTCTATATAGCAAGTTGGGGGAGGAAGTATTTGGAGCTGAGTTAGTATATAAAATAGGATTGATAAATTTCATGGTGGAACCCAATTGAAATCTGGACCATTCGTGCCATAAAGTGTCTATTTTACTTATTTGTTTTAGTTCAAAGATTCGGGAGAGTTTGGCAGAAATTATTTTGGTTTCAATATCCGGTATATTTCTTCCTCCATTTTTTGTTAAATCTATGATTTTGCTACGCTTTATTTTTTCGATTTTACTAGGGAAACCATAGGAATTGGAATATCATACTATTTATTTCTTTTATATATTTTTTACTAATGGGTATATGTTTTCCAGGGGTGAAGAAAATGTGGAACAATGTGAGCGTTGATCAAATGACATTTTCCTGCAAGGGTAAGTTGACGTTGGCGGTGGATTGCGATCACACTTTGTATGCCTTTTTTTGATTTTTCCCAATTTTTATTTTCGCAATCATGTTTAAAACTAAAATGAATTCCCAATATTTTAATTACTTCAACATTATTATTTCCCATATTTAGCTTATTAATATACCCATCTAATTTTTGATCATTGGATAGAAATTGAGTTTTATTTTTATTAATTATTTGCCCCGACGCCTTTTCGTATTCCCCGAGTTCATATTTTATTTTTGGTAGGCTATTAATATCCCCAATTAAAAAAGTTACGTCATCGGCATATTGTTCTAATTTATAATTTATTGGTCCTAGTTTATATCCTTTAATTAATGGATTTTTATTATTTTTTTTTGTAAGTGCATCCACGCCAATTAAGAAAAGGGACATGCTGGTGGGACAGCCTTGCCGAATACCTCTTTTTATTGTTATTCTTTTGTGAAGGCACCATTGATTTCCATTTTACTAGTTATTTTATTATATAATATTTTAATGAGGTCGATAAGATATTGGGGAATTTTTAATTTATGCAGGATTTTAAAAATAAAATTATGGTCAATTCTGTCGAAAGCTTTTTCATAATCTATGGACATTAATGTTAGATTTTTTTTCAAGTGTTTGGCAGAGTCTACTGCGCTTTGTAAATTGTATATACATTGATCTATTGTTCTTTGAGTAATTCCACATTTTTGATTACTTCTTATTATTCTTGCTAATATTATATTTAGTCTGTTATTTATTATTTTACTTAGAATTTTATAATCAGTCGTTAACAATGATATGGGCCTCCAATTCCGTAAATCGTTTTTATCCCCTTTTTTATATATAAGCTTAACAATTGCTGTCCGCATTGTTTTAGGCATTATTTTAGTAAATATTAAATTGTTGTACAACTCTGCCAAATCACTAATAAAAAAATCGTCCATTTTTTTTATAAAATTCAGATGTTATTCCATCACAACCGGGTGAACTATTTTTATTGAGATTACTTATTGCTACTTTAATTTCATTATTGTTAATTGGTTGATTAAGTGATTTAAATTCGTCGTCATTGATGTTAATAGGTTCAATATGACTTAGGTATTTATCTTGATCTTCTGTTCTTGGAGTGAAGCCCCACAGATTGTTATAAAATCTATAAATTTCTTCCAGGGTTTCTTGCGGATTTTGGGTAAGTTCATTGTTATTATTTTTAACTTTATATATTACGTCTCTTCTTTGTTTTATCGTTTCGAAATGAAAAAAAATCCCGGTTAAGCGTTTCTTCTCGTTCAATTTCTTTTACTTTAGATCTAATCAGTGCCCCGCGATTAATTTGTAGTTCATAGGCTTTAACATTATTTTCAAGAGTTATTAAATTATAGTTATGAGATGGAATGGTATTATCTTTTTCCATTTTTTCTAATTGAGTCGCCGATTGAAAGTATTTTTCCTTTTCCCATTTTCTTTTTATCTGCGAATAGTCTTGTATTTCATTTTTTATCATTAACTTACCCTTTTCCCACCAGGTTTCGATTTTTCCGTATTTCCGCTTTTGCCTTTTCCACAGTTTCCACCGAATGTTTATTATTTCCATTATATCATTATTTTTAATTACAGAGTTATTAATTTTATAGAAAGATGGACCCCATTTTTTATATGAATGTAAATTAAATTTTATTATGGGGCAATTATTGTGATCGGAGAAAAAATTCTGTATATATGTAATATCTTTTATATTTTTGATTGCAGGACAATTGGCATAGAAGCGATCTAGACGGGATGACTTATTTTCTACGATACGGGTAAATACTATTTCATTATTTTTTAGTTTTCTATGCACATCAACTAAACCATATTCTTTTTCTATTTCAATCCATTTTTTTCGGTCCATATTGTTTTTCCGGATAAAATTTCTTTCTTTATCAATATTACTAAGCACCATATTAAAATCTCCCCATCGAGTTTCGTTATTCATTTCCGACACAGTGTTCGTATAAAGTCTCGTATTCGTCATTTTTTTATCGGTATAAACTGGCATCAAAATGTGAACCTCCTGCAGGCATAGTATATCAATTTTGTTTTGATTTATATAATTTGTAATCATTTGTAATTTTTTTTGAATTCCATTAACATTAATTGTTCCAATTATAATTTCGTTGTTTTCATCTAAGATGATCTCCATTTTTACAGAATTAACAGTCCATATGTTTAAGATGTGTTAGGTTGTGTGTCATAAATGTCAATTTTTCTTTTCTTCGATGATGGCGTTCTAATCGCAAATATTTTCTTTAGAGAGGATACTGTTCGTCGAACGTCTGGTGGGTCGCTGGAGTCGGCTATTCTTGGTGGAGTTTCTTCTGTTGTGAGGTATTGCGTATTTTCATTTTTTTCATTTTTTCGTCTATTACTAGTTCGTTTGATGAATGTGTTCCACTGGATGTGGGTGAAGTGGGTGAGGGGGGCTGAGGACCTCAATGTACCATTCTATCGGTAGTACCGACGGGCGGTGTGTACAAAGGGCAGGGACGTAATCAACGCGAGCTAATGACTCGCGCTTACTGGGAATTCCTCGTTCAAGGGAAATAATTGCAATTCCCTATCCCTAGCACGACCGGGGTTCAACGGGTTTCC
>CH001594.1:127758-148837 GCA_000149265.1 Ciona savignyi | reverse complement strand
ACAAATTGCGCGGACAACGCCAGCACGGAAATCAGCACTGCACTGACGTCAACGTTAATCACGTGATTACCCGAGAGATAATAAAAACGTGCGAGTTAAAATACCAACGCGAAAATAAAATCAGTTAAAAGTGTGAAGTAAACGAACTAAATGTGATATATAATTGTGGTTGTATATTTTGTGGTTAATTATATGTTTTATTAGAGTGTGCTTGATTAATAATATCTGATAACTGTATATATTCGAGGAGAGTTTATTGGTTACAATTCGTCTGTACAAAGTTATCTCGTTCATACATGGAATGCGAAGCGCATGAATCAAAGTATGACGTCGAATGTATGAGGGAAACCACCCTTAACAGCATCAGTTAACTTATTTACCAAGGTTTTAAACCCATGGTGGGCTAGTTACTCGGGCCGTTTTTGTATAGGAATAGGTATATGTATCGGTCGCGTTATTCATTTCGCCACACGACCGTACTCCGTTGACTTTAAATTCAATCAACTGTGTAATTTGTAGTGTTCAACACACGTTAGATATAATACGTCCTTTATTATAAGTGTGTCGAGATGGAAAGAGACTGACGAGAGAGATGCCTGGCTTATATAGCCGGCATTATATAGAGATCTGAAATATCACTACATCCCCCTTTAAAGGATAATGAAAATAATGAGACCAGAAATTTAGGTACTATATCAATAACAAACAGTAATATAAAGGCATAACACGTATCCATCCGGAAACCGTTTTCTTAAATTCATTGTAAGTGTTCTGTTTTGGAGTGCCGGTCCTCGTGGCGATGCAGGCCTTAATTTCCGCTTTTGCTTTCTCCACGTTCTCGGAAAGACCCGTTACTTTAAACACTGGCTTTTTTTCGCGACTCGGTGTCACTATGTACGTGTGGGTATGCTTATCGATTCGTTTAATGGTCGCCCCTTTGGACCCCACCACCAACCCTACGATTCAGTTAGGGACTCGAACTTTCCCGGTGATGGTTCCGGGTGAACGATTATCGTCGGAAGATACGCTAGTTGCACCGTTTCTTTTCGCGTGCTTATTACGAGTTGCGCGAATTTGTGTGTAATGTTCAGCAGCGGATTGAACCTCTCTGCGAGCTATTACGACGTCCTCCTTTCGGCCGGTAACCACAAACACTGGCTCCTCCCCACGCACCGGGGTTTTAATGTAAGTGTTAGTCTTCGCCCGGAGCGCTTTAATCTTGCATCCTCGTCTTCCAACATTTTCTGCAACATGCTCCGAGCTCGGTACGGGCACGCATTCGGTCATGATTTGACCTTTCTTGATTTTCGTGACCTTATCATCGGAATAGGTTGAAATCCTTCCTAGGTAGGCATCTGATTCTTCCGGAGTGATCAACGGTTGCAATCGATGCTTCGATTTACAAACAGTCCTAAAGTGACCACGTTTATCACAAGAAAAACATACTGCGCTTCTGGCAGGACAACTTGCTCTTTCGTGCGATGATGAGCCGCCACACCATTGGCAGTTATTTGGTTTTCGTCGGCATTGATTGCTTCCCCGCGCCACGCTTGTCCTTGTAGATGCTTTTCTACTGGCGTGCACAGCGTCCAACGATTGATTTCGTTCCTCTTTTAAAGTAATTTGTTGTCGCTTCACAACTTCGTTATTTCTAACTATGTTTACCGCTCTTTCGAGGGTTATATCGCCGATCATCTGTAACCGTTCAGATAGTGAATCGTCGCTAATACCCACGACTATTCTATCTCTCAACATTTCGTCTCTGAGCGTTCCATAGATGCAGTTTTCCGACATTTTATAGAGTGATGTGATAAAATCATCTATAGGCTCCCCAGCCTGTTGCGAGCGTCGATTAAACTTTGCCCTTTCAATAATTACATTTTGATGCACATTGAAGTGCGCCGTAAACTTAGTTTTTACGGATTCATATTTCCTCTTTCCGCTTCCGTTAAATTAAACGAGCATAGGATGTCTTCCCCCTTATTGCCTAATAAGTACATTAAGGTATTTACTTGTTTGGACTGTGATTCGTCCAACAGTCCCGATGCTTCCCGGTACCTCTCGAATCTTCGGATCCATGCAGACCATGCCTCTGGAAAACTGAAGTCGAATACTTCCGGATGAAGACATGTAGTGTTCAACACACATTAGGTATAATACGTCCTTTATTATAAGTGTGTCGAGATGGAAAGAGACTGACGAGAGAGATGCCTCTGGCTTATATAGCCGGCATAACATAGGGATCTTAAATATCACTACATAATTGCTCAGCTGCGCCAACTACCGGACATGCGATAACCGATTTACCACTCGCTTCTGGATCTGCGCTGCTTACGCTTACCGTGCAAGCGCCTGTACGTCGCTTTATCCTGTTAAGTCACCCTATATTGTTGTGTGTAAACTAGTCTTATGGGGACCCTTGCAGCTTAAAAACGTGCATCGAACGAGTTATTACTAAATCATTCTATGCTGCTGCATGTAAACTACACTTATGAGGACAGTTACATATTGAAATCCGTACATTAAAATGGAACACGATTATTAACATGTTAAATTCAAGTTTGGTTCTTTACTTTAAACTGATTGTCGAAACTGACTTTGTAACTTTCCACTTTAACCCCCTTCGTAAACGGGCGGCTATTTAAGATAGAAATGACATTGTGCACACAACATTATTTATTAGGCGAACCCTGCTAATGTATACTAGAAGGCAGCCAACCACACTATGCTTATCTAAAGCCTAGAATATGCCGCTTTAAGATATAAACAAATCTAGGTAATTTATTTGTGAATGCGTCAATGTTACAGTTATTAGGGTGAAGTTCTCGATAATCTGTAGTTAGCTCCCAAGGTCGTGTATAATATGCTTGTATTGGAGGTAAGAAAAACCCATTCAAGACAACTGACTCAAATCATTGCATTCTAACGGTTATATATAAGAAATAGGCGGTAACGTCTAACGGTTTTGAGCGGGAAGGATCAACAGCGACAGGGTAATTATCATTAGCGTTGGTCACGTGGCCATCACGTGGTAATCAACGCACATTGTAAAGGCACGGAGATAAGACATTCTAACATACACACATACAATGTACACCGTTTGAGCTATAACTGCGAGGTATCAATTCTGAGCGCGTTTAACCTGTGTAACGGCCGAACTCCAAAGCAAAGACTTTGATTCCCTGTTCATCTCATGTCCTTCTCCGCTTTAAGGCAATAAAGTTAAACATTGCGTTGTTTAACCTGGGAAAGGATATTACGTGTAAACAATGATTATCTTAAACGCATTGTGACGTAGTTGTTACAATCACGTGATAGTGCATATATCCTACTAAATGTATACTCGATTAATGCTTTTGTATAATAATAGACATAATGAATGTGATTTCGTATTCCTTGTATAAAAAGAGAATGAATTAACATGATGCGATTTAGATTTAGCTCTTATTTCTAGCAAGTGTCGTTGGTTTTCGCCATTTATGTGTATTCTTAAATGACGAACACGTGGAATATGTTAATGCATATCTAGCACAACGAGGATTCAGAAATATACAGCAAGTCAAGAATTGTGGTATTTTTAATCTTGTTTCAGTCATTAAAACGCGGCCGAGTAAATATGATAAACAATCGTTTGTACACTATTTACTTTTGGTTTTCCTAATTTACTCTGATCATTAATAAACTATGGAGTATATTTTATGAAGCCAGTCAGCGAAGACTGGTTGCAGCCGACATTTGTTGGGTTGAAACTTTCCACAATGGTCACGTGACGAGAGGCAGACTGTTATTAGGTCAGCGATAAATCATTATTCGAGTGAGTTTGGAAAATAAATATTTTCCACCTTTTACTACTTACATCGCACTTAGTCAGCATTCTGCTAATACTAATATTGGTTGGAACATGTGGGAAAATACACATCTTAATATCACACATGCAATATGTCATGTAAGTAATAAAATCAGTTAGAAGGAAATTGTTTAAACATGAATTCAAACTCAGTTAAACGTGGTTTATCAACTTTCAAAGTCATTTGTTGCAACAATAATGCACATTGTTTCGTATTCATAATGAATGACTATTGTTATGTCACAATATACATATGTATTGTTATATAACAATGTGTAACATGTATTATTAGAGCTGGTTTAAAACTTATTATTTTCACATTTTAACCCTGATATCATGGATTACCTGTGGAAACAAAGTCGATATTGATATCACGGCATCTGGTAATGAACTTAAATTAATTTGTTTTGTCCGAATATTTATAACTTGGTGTAGAATTGTGGGGACGGGTTATTCAAAGTTAGTCTGACTGACCGGGACCAAGTTCTAGGATCCGATGCCGCCTATAGCTATTCGATAGATCTCCGTACCGACCCCATATGTAGACACATGGCTATATGCTACTCTCTGGCTCACAGCGACCCTCCACCAAATAGACGACAAACCAGCAGACTGCATTATAAGACGTTAAGTTGTACCGGAACCTAACATATGTTGCTTCCACATGTAACAAATATAGGAGATACCTCTTGTGACTAAGCAGAATATTAAAATATGCTGATTAATAGGTGTCAGCCACATGTCAAATCCTGCCACTGCATATCTGATACACATTAGCTAATACCAAAGACCTCTAAAAGTTAAATTTATTAATTTTCAAATCTTTTTTGTTCGTATTTAGATCCTAATTTCCCAATCTTTTTTTGTTTGCATTTAGATACCTAATTTCCCAATATTTTTTGTTCGCATTTAAATTCCTTATCTAATAACTTTAAGTTTTTACCTCTTTTTTAGCATAATAATAGTGTATTTATGTTTACTGCATATACCATTGGGAGGATTGTGTTGGGTAAACGGGTTATTTGAATTAAATTTTTTTTTTTCTGGTTCGAAACGGTTGTTTATTTCCTAAATTGGAACAAAACGCGAAACTCAATTTTTAAATCGAGAAAACTCGAACTGAAAAACTTCTGGTTAATGATGTCACGTGATGGTTATAGCAAGGGGAGTTCCCCGGTTTGATGATTACGCAGTCAACGTTGTATTTAGATCCTAGAAGCAATTATCGTCGACTTGCAATATATCGTCATAAATTAAAGTAAACGATGACTTCGAAGTATTTGCTTCCCGTGTTTTCGCCAATTCCTCTGTTACGCGTTGCTGTGTTTCCGTCGTCTGCTTAATTATTTGCTTCAATTGTGCTTTTCAACTCTACTTTAACTAAGAAAGTATTCAACTTAATAGTTTTGCAATATTTTTATGTTTCACATTCAGGATGTGGTCAAAGCTAGCTCAGTTTTTAAATGGTGATCCTTATATTAATCGGGTTACCTGGTGTTACAGATTCTCCAATGGTTCAGTACGCTGTCTTAACGGCTTACCGTTGCACCAATTACTTGGGATTGATCAAAGTCTAATCGTTAAAAATCTAAGCGGAAACTAAATTCTTTGGACACAAATTGCGCGGACAACACCAGCACGGAAATCAGCACTGCACTGACGTCAACGTTAATCACATGATTACCCGAGGAATAATAAAAACGTGCGAGTTAAAATAGCAACGCGAAGATTAAACCAGTTAAAAGTGCGAAGGAAACGAACTAAATGTGATATATATAATTGTGGCTGTATATTTTGTGGGTAAATATATGTTTTATTAGAGTTTGCTTGATTAATAATATCCTATAATTTTATATATATGAGGAGAGTTTATTGGTTACAATTCGTCTGTACAAAGTTATCTCGTTCATACATGGAATGCGAAGCGCACGAATCAAAGTATGACATAAAATGTATGAGGAAAACCACCCTTAACAGCATCAGTTAACTTATTTACCAAAGTTTCGAACCCATGGTGGGCTAGTTACTCGGGCGTTTTTGTATAGGAATAGGTATGTGTATCGGTCGCGTTAATCATTTCGCCACACGACCGTACTCCGTTGACTTTAAATTCAATCAACTGTGTAATTGCTCAGCTGCGCCAACTACCGGACATGCGATAGGCGATTTACCACTCGCGTCGGGATCTGCGCTGCTTGCGCTTATCATATATAGTCACCCTATAATTGTTGTGGGTAAACTAGTCTTATGGGAACGCTTGCAGCTTAAAAACGTGCATCGAACGAGTTATTAACATGTTAAGTTTTAGTATGTTCTTTACTTTAAACTGATTGTCGTCGAAACTGACTTTGTAACTTTCCACTTTAGCCCCTTCGTAAACAGCGGGATTTTTTTAGGATAGAAATAACATTGTGCACACAAAATTATTTATAAGGCGAGCCCTGCTCATGTATACTAGAAGGCAGCCCAACCATAATATATTTATCTGAACCCTAGAATACGCCGCTTTAAGATATAAACAAATCTAGGTAATTTATTTTTGAATGAGTCAATGTTACACATTGTATGGGGTTCTCGATAACATTTAGTGAGTTCTAAAGGTGGTGTATAATATGCTTGATGGATGGTGCGAGTGGTCATACATGTAAACAGGCTTCCATACCGTTTTACTTTACTTCTCCTTAAATTGGTTAGTAGCGGGCCGAAGAATTCCACTCCTGTATGAGTGAACGATGGTTCGTCAATTTGCAGTCTTGACGGTGGGAGATCAGCCATAATCGGTCTTTGGGCCTAGCAGTCGGTTGTTGTAAGAAATACAGAATCGGGTTTCGGCAGGTCAAAACTTGGGTAGATTTGCTCTGTTGGTTGTGGCCGTAAAAACGTAGTAGGCCAATCTTCAGCGGGACGGTATAGGAACTTAGGGCCGGAATGTCACGATCCTTTCTTCATCAGGGTCCCTACCGTCGTTCCTCGTGACGCTTGATCATTCAGTTTCGAAGGAACGTGTCTCCAGTCGTGCACGCTTGTGTATGCTTCGATTCGAGTTAGACGGTTTTGAGAGAAGACTAGGAAGTTTTTGCAGTCGGAGAAAAGGCTTTGTAGAACAATTGTCGAGTCCGTTCAGTAAATACAAGGGCAATCGTCTAAACCGAGTTCTCTTTTCACGGTTCGCGATAATTTTACAGCATCAAGTGCAGCTTCGAGTTCCAATCTGGGGATTGTGTGCTTACCAGAATCGCAGAGAAGAGACTTTCCCATGACGAACGAACATGTCGTGTTGTCGTCCTTTAAGGTGGTTCTAAGGTAGCATACACAGCCACGGGCGGCGGTAAAGGCGTCTGCAAATACATGAGCTGTACTCCGGGCGTCGGATGACGGTCTTGTGGTTTGAAGCACCGAGGAATTCTAATGCGGGTCAGTTCATTAAGGCTGTTGCACCAAGCTTTCCATCGCTCGAGCTCAGTACCAGTGATCTCCTTGTCCCAGTCGGTTTTCATTAAGCAGAGATCTCTGTAAATAAGTCGAGCATCCAATACAACGGGGGCAACGAAGCCTAATGTATCGAAAAATAAATTTGTAACGGAAAGCATACCTCGTCGTGTCAGCGGTTTTATCGAGAGAGTGATGTCGAATCTGAACTCGTAGTCTTGGTCGCACCAATTGATGCCCAGAACACGTTCATATACCTCTCCTCCTAGCGGAATATCTTGCATCACCTTTGCTCGATCATCCGTCGGAACGGATTCCATCACAGCGGTAATTTTGGATAGCCACTTCATCAGTTTAAAGCCACCTATTGAAAGCAGATTACGTAAATCCTTTACTTTTACAAGGCAATCGTCCATATAAAAGTTATTCTTTATACCTTAGGCCACTCGTGGATGACAAATTTCCTGGCGGTTTCGTTCAGGCAGAAAGTTGCGCAGAACGGTGAAGAGCGGGCGCCAAAAAGGTACACTTTCATGCGGTGCGGAACGGGTGATTTGGTAAGGTCGCCTCCTGGCCACCACAAGAATCTCAGATCGTCACGATCCTTTTGAGCAACCAGAACTTGATGAAACATTGCTTCTATGTCGGATACGATAGCCACGCGTTCTCTGCGGAATCTCATAAGCACCCCTACCAGTGGGTTCACTAAATCGGGCCCCTGCATCAGCTTGTCATTTATAGATTGTCCTTCGCATTTTGCTGCACAGTCATACACGATACGAACCTTGCTTAGTTTCTTTGGGTTAATTACATGGTGATATTCACTTTATATTCTGGCACTGCTTCTGCCTACCCATGGTCCAACATCATCGTCATGTATTTTGTATACTTTAGGTAAAAACCGGCGTCTCTCGCCAGTCGCTTCTTTAAACTTGATAGTCTCAATATATTTTAAGCCATGACGTCTTCTTTTGAGTACTTCATGCCAAACTCCGACGCCTCCTTGTGGCTTCGAAGCCAGCACATCGATGTTTCCACGTCGTCGGTTGCAGCAGTATCGGAGGAGGGGAACACAACACCGACGTCATTGATCAAAAAATCCTTTATAACTTCGTCACTTCCTGAACCTGCTGCGGCAGTGAGAATCGAGCTGCGCCCTTTTGGATAGGAATCGTTCACCTATCTTTTGGTAGTTTATGTGTAGGAGTGGTGAATCTCGTCGGATACGAGTCGGTGATAGCTGTGTACGTAGTTGTTGATTGCGCATTGGAGAGCAATCAAAATATTGGGCCGGTCGGTTCTGATGCTGTATTGTCGCGTCTTCTCTTTCGTCGTTCACCCGAATGTCGGACGGAAACGGTGGTTTCTTCATTGCTGTGAAGCCATTGTTCTACGAGGTCTTCCAACTCGCCCTTCGCTTGGGTAATGTCTCATGACACTTTCCTGTTAATTTTGGGCAAAAAATTATTGGGCGGGAAATGACTACATAGTGTGTGTCATTAGTGTTTGGTGGTCGGTTTCTAGTTCGTTCAAATATTTCGCGCTTCACCATAAGGCTTTCAGCACGGATGTATTTTGCTGCTAGGTTACATTAGGTGGAAGTAATAGCTTCTTTTGGTTGGTTATCCACGGCCAAGGGGTACGGCGACGGTGGGTTGGATCAGTTTGTTGATCAGTTTGAAAATGATGCTTATGGTGGAGTAAACCGACAGTTTACGTTGTCTGGTTATGATTGGTGGTCAGGGGTTGAGATATCTTACATAGCTCTTATTTCTAGTAAATGCCGTTGATTTTTGACGTTTTCGTAAAAAAAACTACGTCTATTCTGTACTCTTTTTACCAAATAACGAACACATGGAATTTGTTAATGCCTATCATATGTCTCGAATCATACGTTGTAGTCCAAGGTTGGAATCTATGCATGGTAAAACACAGTCTGTTGTAGAAGTTTTTACTGGCTTAGGCCGAGTTCACACAAAAACGACAAAAACGTTTTTGTCGTGTCGTACCGACGTTTTTTTCAAATATAACGCATTGTCTCTTATGCGCCGATTCACACCAATCCGATTTTGACGCAAAGGACACCTTTTCGGTCTTACGACGAAAAAATATGTTTTTCAGAAATAGAGCATGCGCTATTTTCTTACCACATGTTTTTATCGGACGGTAGCAACACAAGTGTTTAAATTCGCTTATGGTTTACAATTTGTTTTACTTTAACCACCAGTATCAGTAACCTCAACCTTCCACAGAGCAATCGACCTTCAACATCCAACTCCACCAACGTAGTGGAGCCGGTACATGTACAACCGAATGTTGGACAGCAGCATGCACAACCGAATGTTGGGCAGCAGCTCGTACAACCGAATGTGGAACAGCAGCATGTACAACTGAATGTTGGACATCAGCACGTACAACCAAATGTTGGACAGCAGCATGTACAACCGAATGTTGGACGACTGTCCATACAATCAAACATTGAACAACAATACGGAGACATTATCATCAACCAATATCAGGAACCTCCTCCTGTTGATGTTAACCCACTTGGTGAGTGCAGGATCAAAGTCGTAAATATCTTTACTAAGAATTTAAATAAAGAGTTAAAATAATCCAGTTACCACCACAAATTCGGTGTTTCGTCTAATTTTTAAAGATGCATTTTTTGTTTTATATTTCTTCGGAAAATAGATCAAGATTTCATTTGTAACTGGCGAACCAATTAGTATCTGCCACAAATTATATATAGCGTGTCAAATATACAAAGTGTATTTGTTATTAGGCTTGTTAAATAAAAGTAAAATCTCCATCGACCTCCCAACACGCAGGATAGACCTGGTATTTGCGCCTCATTTAACATATAGGGTTATACGTCATTAAAAGTTTGTGGAGATATAATGTAAATATTATTGTTTTGCTAAATTAAAAGTAATCTTACTTAAAATTAGTTGTAGTATTGTATATAACTCTAAACAGATGGATTCAAATTATATTAATTCTCGAAAGCCTTCAACCACATCAGTGGGGAAAATCCCACTAGAGTCGACAAACTTGCCCCTCCCATTGTGCTTGGAAAAACAGACGGTAATTCCCGCTAACGGGAAAAATGTATAATTAGGCTAATTTGCAGCATTTTATCTGCAAATTTTAGAAAAACAGAAATAGAATTAAAATAATCCAGTTAATCCTTTGAAATCCCCATTATTGAATTAAGCAGATGGAGGCATATATACACAACAAGAGATAGTCAAGAACGTATTTACTACCACTATTATAAACCATACTTAAGTGTACGCTATATGTTCTACAAGCAGAAACGATCGATTGTTACTTAACTCCCACGGTATATCAAAGTGAATAACTTGATGTTAGTAGTGCGAAGCGTTATAGCATACTGATTAGGCCTGCTGGTTTAAGAGTGTTATAGATATGTTTACTTTTCCTGCTGATGTTATAATGTTTTAAATTTAAAGTAATAAATGCTTTTCACTCACGAAATATCGGCTGTTAGTGAATAAACGGCGTCAAAATACACAACGGATATCGTGCTTAAAATTCTTATTTTTTCGGGATTTCCCTAGCGTTAAATAATACATTTTTACTGCATATCAATACACATAAGCATATTTCTATAAGTTATCGGTCCCATTAGGAAAAATGGGACACATATTGTTTTTGTCCGTTTTTTATTTATTTTTTTTCGTCAAACGCTTGAGAGGCATGGCATGTCGCCCGACATCTACCAGAAGGAATAATGGAATCGGAATGAATAATGGAATCGTAATGGGGGCATAGCGCTTGAACGGCTGCTCTAATTTTGATCAGATTCGGTGAAATTTAAGACCATTAGACACTCTGTGCCAATTAAAAAAAGAAAACATTTACTTAGTGTTATTTTCGTGAAAACGAAGATGTGTTCCTAAAATATGATTGTGAAAGTCATGCCATATCGCACTGACATCCCAAAAAGGAGTTGGGGAATTCCCTAGAACCATGAAAAACTAAATCGGGCTGTTTTGGCAATTTAACTTCATTTTACTGCAGCGCTTGAAAAGAAGCTATAATTTAAAACCTTTTTGGTAAAATGTTCGTAAATTTAGGATTTTTATTCTTTATTTAACCACACATGGAAAATAAGTTTGGTTGGTTTACTATCGGACACATGCGTTTATGCGTGCAGAAATAAACTGCATACTCGGTGTATAAAATATAATTTGTGGTAAGGGTCCCTGTAGCATGAATATATGGGATACAACATGTGTTTTACAAATACTGGTGGTAAAACACGTGGTTGACACTCTCTAGTTTTTAGCTAATATCGTAAATTTTGTTCTGTCATTACGGGACATGTAACAAATCTTCCTGGTTTAACAACTTTTCTGTGTTACATCACAAGAATGGGAAGTCGTCCATAATATCACTAAAATCCCCATTTTCCTTTTTATTCCCCATTTTTCTTTTTTTTAAATTACTAAAAATCTTCTCTCTCTCTCATTTTAGGGTTTGTAGCAGCGATTTAACTTTAGACGGGGTTTAAGCAAGGTAAGACAAGGGGTAAACAGAGGTAAGGTAAATTATTGGTTTATCTCGCAGAGTGCAGCCAGCCAAAGCGCTGTACACAGTGGCATAGCTTAGGTAGGTTTAGGGTAAGCTGGAGAGAGGTCAGATCAAAAGCGGCCAACCGGGACCACCTCTCTCATGTTATGAAATGATACACAGTTTATATGAGACTCATAACAGGAAACACATGTTTGTACACCAAGCTTGAAAGGCGTTAAACAGGCCTCGAGGGAAACATTTCATCAAGTGAGCTGCCAAAAACAGGAAACTAATGGCATAACGAATTAATAGTTAAAAATACACAGCGGGACAATTATAATTATGTGTAGGATTCCAACAGGTTTATTTCCCGGAGTTTTTCCTATTCCGTTTTTAGTGTAGCCCCACTAATTGCACAACACTCAACATTTAGACGTAACTTTCATAAATTAAGTTGGAAGTAACTATTAGTATTATGTATATGTAATCCTAAAACAAAGGAAGATTTAAGCAAGACAGACTGACAAGCAATTAAAAGATTGTTTAGTATATAAATAAAAATAAATACATGCATAATGGAAAAATGAGAATTCTCATGTTCGATTCACTGCCAATAATTATCCGACTATATGACAACACAACCCCCAGTCAAGATGCTTGGGAAAACCTCTTTCTTCTTTAAGATTTCTCAAAGAATAAAACAAGAATTTCATGGCAATTTCTATGGTTCTTACTAACTGCTTAATGAACTTTTTATAAAGTTTCCTATAGGGCAGGCAATAAATTGTAAAGTAAATATAACACGCGGTATGCAGTTCAGGGACTGTATTGTAAGAACAAAAGAGAGCAACGGAGGACGAAACTTTAAACGTATATACAAAGGGTAAATCACTCGTGCATACAACTACAGTGACGTATTAACTCTACATACCCCTTTATAAAGTATTAGAGGTAAGAGAGGTCAAAAATAGTAGTAACGCTTAACACAAGGTATATATTTCCCCTTTAAAGGTACGATAAAGTTCAAAAACACAATATGAACGTATATACACAACTCATTCATCGTACATAAAACGCTTCGGAGGCACAATAAGTCTTCCATAACGCGAACGTTAAGTGCCCGAACTGCCACCATCGGGCGGCACAAGAACAGGAACCAGTTGACTGCGATTCCGTCGCAGAGTGTGGTCTGCTTTTTTAACAGTGTATGAACGAGGTTCACGCGAGGGTGACACAATAATACCGTCTTTCAATTCTCTGTGTGGATCGATCACAATGAAATTAATTTTTCCAATGATGGTAAAGGTTTTGCGCGGTGGCGTTTGTCATAATTTTGTTTTTGTTGGTGCTACGCGATATTGTCTTTTCTTCGAAAGTCTTTTGGATATGACCACTATGGATCTAGCTTCAACGACAACACGGGTAAGGTGCTTCGAATTCTTCCACCTATTAATAATTCTGCCGGGCTGTATCCAGTGGAGAGAGAGGCTTTTGTTATTTATTAGGTTCGGTTAGAGTTATGCTGAGAGGGTTTGATTACTAGCCTTAGCCTTGGGTTTGAGCCTAACCAAGCAATAGGTAGACGTATTCTTTATTCTTTACTACCTAGAGGACGCCTACTGTATTAGTAGCCACGTAGCTGTTGAACGAAACTGACCTTTGACTTCGGTTCAGAATCTATAGTTCAGACTTGAACAGATAGATTTATTCATTGGTTATATAGCGATCAGAAAATCGGTACGTTAGTTAAGTTTCTTATATTATGAAAATATAAAAATATAAAAAATATATATTATGAAATGGAAATGTTGGGTTTTATATACTGTTCCCAATGAATGCAAGAATCTTGCCTAAGGGCAACCCGCAAAGTTGCGATACCAGTACACAATAGATTATTCAGAGCGGCGTTTGTTAATTACTGTTTAGAAGACAGAAAACTATTCACGGCGGTAAAATAATAGAGGCACGACAGCTTTCTAAACTCAACATACAAGTCGAAATAAACCCGCAGATCAGGCAATATGCCACATACATCCTTTGTTCCATGTGTTTTTAACTATTAAATAAATAAATAGGATCAAACACATGTTGTTGCATATCGACTGTCCTGCTGCAGAAATAAGAAGGTTTCAACTCCATAGGTCAAAGCATTCCATTCGTTGCATCTGCAAAACTAAAACCGGACATTTGGCCGCAAAAACAGAAACAACAATCAAGCAGAATATTCGGTTATCATTCTGTCTGTGGGTGGCACTTTAATGCAGGGCCGATTTGCCTAATTGCCTGACTTATAATTGGCAATCTGCATCTAGAGCATATTAGCTATTCTTAATATAATTGAATAATTAAATGTAGCATATCTAACATAGGTATCACTGATGTGTTTTGCACACTTTACTTCAAATGACTTTACACATCCCTGTATTTTTACCATAAGTGAATCGCCTGAACTTGTAATCTGGCAGGTCTATATATTTACCATCTTTATATTTTTTTACAGTTAAAGAATTAAAAAGCAAGTTGACTGTCCAAGCAAAAGAAATTGTCGGGGAAACCGTCCTGCCAATTCAACTTGAACGTGAAATCACGAGAGTGAAACTTCAAATCACTGAAGTCCGTCGCCAGCATATTATTTATGGGGACGACTATGACTGGGAGGAACATATGAAGCGTAACGTTCCATTGATCCCCACCACAGATGGATCAAGGATTGCAATCGACCAACTGTTTGATAAAGCTAAAGAAACTGCAACACGAGCTGCACCAAGGTATACAACTAATGAAGCTAAAGCAAAGTACATCAAACGACATGGTAACACTGCTACGTTAATTGGTCTGCCCGGCGTCGGGAAAACTACAACCAGCAAAATGGTCACCCAATCCATACTGGATAAAATTATCTTACCAGAAACAGAATATTTGTTCTTCATCTCTATAAAAAATGTTAACTTTGAAGAAAAAGTATCACCTTTTCGATTCCTAACTGACAATAGCTTGAGCAACTGGCTTCATAGCAACAAGGAAAACAATGAGTTGATGAATCTGCTGTATAATAATGCAAATGTGGTCATTGTGATGGACGGTTTGGATGAAGCTGCAGCCAAATTCTCTGAAACACCTAAAAACTGTCCTTTGGAGGGAAAGTCAAAACCGGTGGACATCATCAAGAACTTGCTTAATGGTACTCTTTTGCCCAATGCTGTAAAACTTGTGAGTTCTAGACCAGGTCAGTTCTATCAGATACACCCTGATTGTCGACCAACTTTCGTTCTTGAAGTGCTGGGTCTGGATCAAAATGCCATAAATGATCTCGGATTACAGATCTGTGGTGAAAGATATCCTGAAATCAAAAAGTTTTTGAAGGAACGACCTAACCTTTCTGCATTGTGTTATGTCCCGGTCAATTGCATTCTGATTATGGCTTGCCTTCTTATTTGTTTATCTAGAGGCAAAGAGATAAACTCAATGACGCAAGTCTTAATCTTCGCACTAACTCACTACATGACTTCTGAGCATTTGAAATCTGACATGACGGAAGAACAAATCAGCTTGGAACTGATTAAATTAAGCCAATTAGCTTTCAACGGATTTGAAAAACAACAACTAGTGTTTTATATAAATGACTTCAATAAAGTAAACATCAACAAAGCAATGGCCAATAACTTTATGCACACATATGTTGACAAAGCATCAGGCATGAAAATGAAAATATTAGAAGGACATAAACGAAGTTACTTTTCTCACCTCATGTGGCAGGAATTTTTCACTGCTGTTCACATGATGCTCTTTATGCCATATCAACAATTTCAACGCTACAGCTCCATATTCCAAGAGTTCCAGTGGGAAGTTGTGGCAAGATTCATGTTTGGCATTTGTAACCCGACTTCCAAAGCAGATCTGGAACTCATCTTCCCAACTTCAGAAATTAAAGATTTTAAGGAAAAAAAGGAAATGATTCTGGATATAATTTCAAGACAACAAATTGATCCAAACAAAGACAACTTCAATACTTTACTTGGTAAAGTGTCAGGCTGGATGCATGAGCTTAATGATAATGATATAATAAATAAAGTTGAACAATGCCTGCCAACTGACATAACAATGACAGTTCCTTCGAACCCAGTCCAAGCACGTGATCTTGCGTTTGCCTTCAAGTCCTGTTCAGCACCTCACAACTTAATGGTGGAAGCTAATGAACCTGAAACTTTTCTTCATGGTTTACAGGGATCTACGAACACCAGGGTAAGTAAAAAGTAGCAAATATGTTTTGGTAAAGTAAGGTTAAAAGAAACCTTATTTTAAATAAGTCAATAATGTTTTTACCCTCACTATATTTATATCCACTTTTACTATTTAATGGGTTTCCGAGTTACCATTCAAAATTTAATATTTTGTCAATTTAATTTAACAAACGGAATGTCTGATTAGCTACACCATTGTGGCATATCTCATACAAAGTGTATTAAGTTTGGTTATGCAATCGGAAACTGAAGGATTCTCGGATGACCATCCGAACTTGATAAACATAACAAAGAAAAATATTACCATCTCTTACATATTCTACTCGATTAAAACATGCACTTGCCAACACAGGAAACCGACAACTAGAGATTTAAAAGAACATAACGTCACACATAAATAAAACTCAAAATGAAAAGGTCACACTGGGCGACAAAAAAATTGAGACACTACATGATATTCATTGCATAATAAAGCGTTTCAGCCAAAGTTATTTGAATCTTTTTCGGTCTATATCCTTGACCGCCACAATGCAACTACACAACTGTTTAACTACAGAACTACTACATAACTACTCGCTTAAAGCAAAAAGTCACAGCCAAATATACATAAAATCAGGTAATCAAGTAATCAACGAAACAAGACAATAACGTAAAACCGACGAGCGTCCAAAAAGGCAAGGAATTTAAACCCACCACATAGAAATAAAAAACTTTACAGTCTAATACTATATTCATTACACAACAGCTAGTACTATATTCATTGCACATTAGGTAATGCTATATGCATTACACAATAACTAACACTATATTTATTACAAAATAACTAATACTATATTCATTACACAACAGTTAGTACTATATTCATTACACAATAGTTAATACTATATTCATTACACAACAGCTAATAAAAGTTGGATATCGATAGGACATTTTCTTTTTTCTTGTTTGCAATTGGTTATGTTTATGTGGATATTCTAGAAAAGGGTTTGTTGTATAGTGTTGGGTTCTCTCAGTTTCGCCGGTCGCCTGTGGATCCTTAAAATCCCTTCAAAATAATCCGTTAAAGTTCACATTGTCCCTTTCAACCAGTAATAAACCGCCAGGGTCGTAGACCCACCTTATCGCTAGCCACGATGCCCTCCTTACTGGGGCGACAGCAAAGTCCACTGGGTTAAACACACGAACCACCTCTCCACTCTTCTCGATCCTGTTCGACACAAAACTCGTAGTTCCTGGTGCAATGAAAATTGTGAAATGTTTCATATCGGTCTCGGACGCCCGGCCTACTTCGACTGCCTTTCCTTCGTCTCTTTCGTACATCAATTTGCGTTTGCCCACCATCCCAAGGAGGCGCACGGACTGACCACCGATTGCTGACTTAAGGGCGTTGAAGTGGCCGATGATGACCACATTGATGTGCTCCTCTTTGCTGGAGGAGAACCGTTTTTCAGGAAGAGATGATGTTTGTTGGGAGCATTATGCTCATCTATCTTATTTGCGCCTCTTCCTTAGTCACTACCTCGTCAACTATCTCCGTGTCATACTCCATCTCGGTGCGATATGTTTACAAAAAAACATATTCCATCGCCAAGTGATTTGTGTCCAGAGCTTATTATCTCGGCTTCTTTGGGAATTCTCAGCCATCTTCACTATCTTACTGGGCACAAAGAGGGATATACAATCATGTAGGCCATCAATCAAATGAAAAAACAAAATAACGAGTGACCTGTCATATAGGTTTTACGACTCGAATTGAATAACGGAAATAAACTCGTTCGGGAGTATTTCTAGCAATAGACAGAGGCAATTAAACACATGTCGTATCACGTCATTAAACTGTGCTGTGTTTGTAAAATCCTGTTTTACACCCGAAATATATTCGGAACATCCGACACATTTACTAAGAGGGGATTAGTCAAGACATCGCATATTACATGCGGGCGCGATTACCATAGCTATATAAATGTATGCTGGTATGGTTCTATAAGCTGTTTGCTGTTTGATAGACATCGTATGGCGGATATACTCACCTTTTTCCACAGTCTGAGCACAAACACTAGGGTTGTGGGGTAATCAATATACTTGGCCCGAGAAGAAACAATAATATGACGCGGTGAGAACGAGTATAACCGCGTGAACGACGCGCATCGTTTGCGCAAAATAACAATTAGATGAAACGAGTGATTCCCTCGTAGGCTACATCTCTGAAAATGCTTCAAAGGCAGGCAGTCGAGAAAACAATATCGTTTTACACTCATGTGCGTATTAGACTGAATGACTGCGCGTTGAATGGCATGATTAACTTAGGGTCAGGAGAGCATAATCGTTAAATCGTTACTGACCTTGTCTGAGACCGGAGTGCATGCAGACTGTGACAGACCTCGACTGTACGCGGGTGGAACATCAAACCGCTGGATAAGCGCGTTTGCTCTTCGTGGTTGTATGCATGTCTGTGAAATGAAACACATAGATTATGCATTTTTGCAATAGCCTAGCCCTAGTACTATCGAACCACTAATATTTACAATTCGTTAAAGATTAAAAAAAATTACATATTAATCAAAAAATATATTAACAAAAATTTCAAAAGAATATCTATATAAAACAAAAAATAAATAACAATACAATCATGTGAATTGTTCATAAAGGTAATGGCGTCATTTCGTCGACGGAATTCTTCGAAGATGCCTTAAACTTGGGTCGAATAGAGAGCGTTGTCTCTTGTTGAACGGTCGCCAACATCGTCCAGCGAAATCGGGGCGTTTCGTACTGGCTTCTTAAAAACTGATTGGTTTGACGGTGCATCTTAAAATTGCCGGCTGTGTCTTTCAGGTTTCTTGTCGACGTCTCGTTTCGATGAAAATACACAGTCCATGTACAATAGAGATAAACTGAGACTTGAATTAAAGTTCACGTCGAAAATTGTTTTGAGAAGGTTGCGGTGTCCATTTTCACAGGGGTCCCATTGTGGAGCTAGTTTTTAAAGTATATTGGTCATCGTAGTGGGTTGGGTTGAGGTTCTACCTGACGTTCTAGCACGCCGCGCTGTGATTAAGGTTGACCTTAACCTCACTGGACGCTTTATACCACACATAAACGTTAAAGTTAATGTCTCAGCATAAAAGTTTATTCTCCATCAAAAACACACACGTCATTCACTCATGGTTTCAGTTTGGTTCAAAAACTTCCTAAGGGCATTTATAACGTCCCTAAACAATTTCGATGAGAAAACGCTATATAGTGGTAAACACGTCACACAAGCACACCGGATTATACAGTAAAATACATGTCATATGCTGACGTTTGACGATGTTGTCTTTTACATCGTCGAACAGGCACCATACATATTTTAATAGACATAAAGGTATGAACTTGCGGATGCAACAAAAATCATAAATTGCGTTTTAACCGAAATACGTAACAATGGGTGTTTGTATTGCAATCGCCTTTATTTTAATTTCGCAGAAAACCGTATCTACAACCGTCCGGTATCTCCCCAACCGTACCGTATCAATCTCAACCACAGTTTCGGTATCTCCACAACCGTACCGTAACAATCTCAACCACAGTTCCGTATCTCCACAACCGTGTCAGTATCAACCCTGACCGCCAATTACAACTAGAGGACATAATAAGGACTAGATGACATGCCTGTTTTATTTAACTATACGCGTCACTTACAAATTATAGCAACCAGTTTCTCCACCTGCAGAAGTAACACCGTTTTTAATAAAAAAATTGTTGTAAAAAGATTGCAATAGTGTATTATATTATAATGAATAGTTCTTATATTATTGCTGGCTTTTTAGGGGTAAACTCGGATGTGATAATTATAGTATTTTATCTAATTTTCCTTTTTATATACTAATTTTCCTTTTATAGGATAGGATAGGATATTCATCTTTATCCCAGTAAATGGGAAAACCAAGTGGGTTATTAACACACTGGCAATCATCAGATCACCTCGCGCCCATCGTCGGGTTACCGGAGCTATTGCAGTGTGTTGTATATGATAGACACGTTCCATCAATTTGGTAGAACCCATTAATCCGCTGGGTTCAGGCAATGTCCAGGACACAACCTACTAGCTAACGACCAGTTTCGCACCTGCAACCTTTCGATTAAAAGGCGACGCACTTAACCGTTAGACCAACGGGCCGGACAAAAATACACAGAGTGTAGACAGTCTGGGCACACTTGTAACCCTCGCAGTGTGTCTGTTTGGTTGTGAATGTTGTTTGCACGTGGGTTAGGATACACCTGCATAACCATTGTTCTCTTGGTCTTTCATGCAACCGTATTGGTTGTTATCGCGAATTATCGCGACATGACATATTCAGATTCTCCACCTAATAATTTTAAACTTAAATGTTCAGCTATTTTATACGCAAAATAATAGTGTATTTATGGTTGCTTATTAATATTCTATGTTGGGGGATTTTATTGGGTAAACTGTTTTTAATTTTGTTTTTCTGCATCATGTTACATGTTGTTATAATAATTCAGTCACCGATCATATCACCAGGAAGGACAGCTTAAGGTGTACTTATGGCCAAAGTTTAAGTAGCCAAATGCACCTACCCGTAACACCACTATTTACAGGGTAACTTTTTTGCTAAAGATCAACCTCAATAAAAAAATCATTTCAAAATAACAATGCCATCGGCTAACCATGTAACAATAGATTCCTTAGAAATTGCTGCTTAGTATAAGTCACCACAAATCCCCGTCATGAACAATAGTTTCGTAGCAAAATCGATTTTTCCGACCACTAGAGCTCTTGCTTAGCAAAACCATATAAATCACACTGATGTACAATGAACAGCATAGTGGACATCTTTAAAAATAGTACCGATTAAACAATTAAACTAATATGTGAGAAATTAAAAACTTTGTTTCTAGATTAAGAAGTTAGAGTTGAATAGAACAGAGCTGGGAAATGTAGCTGAATACCTGGTTCCTCATATTCAACATATTGATGATCTTCGATTAGAGGATTGCAAACAACTGAACGATTGTATGC
>CH001594.1:112421-127043 GCA_000149265.1 Ciona savignyi | reverse complement strand
CCGGTTGGATATCAAATTGTGCCATTACTATTATTAATATTTTAATTGTGGGATGATATTTATGTTTTGTTAATGGAAAAACACAATTGACATTACATTAGGACTTTCAAATTACCCCGTCCCCACTGTCAGGTTAGCAGGATATTGCAGTGTGGTGTATATGATTAATAAATTTCATCAACAAAATCGATTACATTTTGGTGTGATATATATTTCTGTAAGTAGAAACGGTTTCGTCTCCGGTATTTAAAATGACACATAAAGCCTGTCCTATACACACATGCTGTTAGGGATTTTCTTATCCAAATCAGTTTGATTTATAGCAATATTTCAAAATCAATAATTTCTTTAAAATGCCAAAACAAGTCTTACAATAATGTTAAAGAATTGCATGTATATTTTATAATATTTTAATTATAGTCACTGATAAGTAAAAATAAATCGTTCTACTATGAGCACTTATGATGAATTGTTTGAATCGAAAAATAATTCTAATTATTGCGATTTCGATTGGAATTTGAATCTTGATTCTGGATGGACATTCTGACATGGTGTGGAAGCACAGTATATTGCTGTCGGTTAACACAGCATTTGGTTATGATCACGCTGGATATTGAATGATGATCTCGTGTCTCCGATTGATCTAACCAGTTGGATCATGTAGACACATATATTAACAACTGCTGACTAAATTGTAATGGAGCTTCTTGTTTTATGTTGGAGTTCCCAAATGAAAACATTGTTAAGTGGAATAAACTGGGTTATTTAAAATCAATATTATATTTCTAATTGCTACCACTATCTTAATAATTTGGTTTGAATTGTCTAATCCACTCCAAAATTTCAGTGCCAACCAACAACCAACGGTCGTTGATTGTTTTTTTTATCGAGCTAAGTTTTCGAAACCGGTCCATCACTTGGACCGTTTTTGTATATAGATCGGTATATGTATCATCGGTCGCGTTAACCATTCGACCACACGACCGTACGGGCGTTGGTTGTTTCCTTGGACCCGGCACTTAGCGGAAAATATCTCCACCTAGTAGATTATTGGTGTCTACCACAATTAAAGGAACATCTCACTCATATACACCACAATAGCTCCGTTAAGTGGTTATTCAATTAAAGTTCTCAATATTGCAATCCAGCTTCCAAGATCAAATTACCATAAATATCGACGGTTAAAATACTAAAACCAATGATGATTTTAACACAATTAAATAATTTCCTTCTGATAATATTGGGCGAATCCAATGCATATATCACCCACCTTGCAATGTTTTAAATATTTTGGATATATCCTTACAATGTAAGACATAATCAACCAGTATTGCACAAATGTACATTTGTATAACGTTTTTTTTTTACCGGATCAAAGCCGTACCGCGGACCGATTGGCCGTACGGGAACCCCGTTTCCGGATTCCCAACTTTATCGGACCCTGGACCTAATGCTACCAAGTGAAATAACATGTAGTCTGATATATTTGTTTATTTATTGGCTATCCCTTCAATCAAGAATAATAAAATATGAACAGGTTGCTATAGTACCTTCACTATGTGAAATGCAATTACAATCTGTGATGAATTAGTCCTGTAATATGTGAGGACGGAGTTTAATAATAAATTAGAGTCACTATCGGTGTATATGCTATCTTGTTTATAATTTAAATAATGCATTCTCTCAGGAGTTGGTTGTAGTTAATGAATCGGGTGGAAGAAGGGGAACTGAACATAATGCAGTTAAATGGGCAACATCATGGGAAGTGAATGCAAGTTATAATCCTGAAGATGTGAAGCGAATCCTACAAATGCAACCCGGGAAGGTTCGGATAAAATGGGGTTTTGGAATGAATTTTATGTCAATTTCTATTGAGCTCAAGAAGTAGTGTATTGAGATGTGATGATGTTTTTTTTTAAATATTTGGGTTTGTAATGGAATGTTTATTGTTAATTGTGGTATTTAGTGAGGTTTATAACATACACTCACAAGCAAGCAGGTTAGATACTCGAAATCCTCAGTTTAAACTATCTATTGCTTATAAGTAAAACAAACTAAACCTGATATGCAGCATAAAGCCAGTGTTGGTAAACAAGTGTAGCATTGTAGCAGTATGGACATTTAAAGGTCAAATTAAGGACACAATTTTCCAAATATTAAAAAATGGTTTTAAATTCTGCGTGTGAATGACCTCATCCCATCACTAGCTTCAATCACCAGAATTATCGGTTTAAATATATGAATCCTAGGAGTTATTCAAGCGGTTTTCGGTTAGCAGTTTATTAGTTGTCCCATTCAC
Source organism: Ciona savignyi (assembly GCA_000149265.1). Classification (NCBI taxonomy): domain Eukaryota; kingdom Metazoa; phylum Chordata; class Ascidiacea; order Phlebobranchia; family Cionidae; genus Ciona; species Ciona savignyi. Next base: position 124,744 of record CH001594.1, on the reverse strand, counting down.
CATGTGCAGTAGTTTAACCACAGAATACTAACATAATTGGACAGTTTTAATGAGTTATATTTATACATGGTGTTTTTACAAAATAATAAGATTGCATATTTGGCTTAAACAAGTTATGTAGATGGTAGGATATTAAAACTACTTACCTTGCAGTAAGTTTACGAGCGCACAGTGACAGTTGAACTAACTTCGTAATTAAACGAAAACACTGAACCACGCTTTTGTTGTTGGGTCATATCTCCATTAGCTTACGTCATAACCCACACCTGGTGTCGGTATAAAGATGAATATCCTATCCTATCATATCCTTGGTGAATTATTGCGATATAATCTTTAATCTGTAAAATAATAGATAATCTGTTAAAAGTTAATTCATGTAAACTTGAGACTGACTCTTGTTATCTTAAGCCATATATATAGATTATATACTGATCCCTTATATATTATACAAAGTGTTGATTCATAAGAAATTGCTGGCAAACAACTTTTTATTCTAGATTAAGAAGTTAGTTCGCTATAGTTTTTGAAGTATATTGGTCATCGTAGTGGGTTGGGTTGAGGTTCTACCTGACGTTCTAGCACGCCGCGCTGTGATTAAGGTTGACCTTAACCTCATTCCACACATAAACGTTAAAGTTAATGTCTCAGCATAAAGGTTTATTCTCCATCAAAAACACACACGTCATTCACTCATGGTTTCAGTTTGGTTCAAAAACTTCCTAAGGGCATTTATAACGTCCCTAAACAATTTCGATGAGAAAACGCTATATAGTGGTAAACACGTCACACAAGCACACCGGATTATACCGTAAAATACATGTCATATGCTGACGTTTGACGATGTTGTCTTTTACATCGTCGAACAGGCACCATACATATTTTAATGGACATAAAGGTATGAACTTGCGGATGCAACAAAAATCATAAATTGCGTTTTAACCGAAATACGTAACAATGGGTGTTTGTATTGCAATCGCCTTTATTTTAATTTCGCAGAAAACCGTATCTACAACCGTCCGGTATCTCCCCAACCGTACCGTATCAATCTCAACCACAGTTTCGGTATCTCCACAACCGTACCGTAACAATCTCAACCACAGTTCCGTATCTCCACAACCGTGTCAGTATCAACCCTGACCGCCAATTACAACTAGAGGACATAATAAAGGACTAGATGACATGCCTGTTTTATTTAACTATACGCGTCACTTACAAATTATAGCAACCAGTTTCTCCACCTGCAGAAGTAACACCGTTTTTAATAAAAAAATTGTTGTAAAAAGATTGCAATAGTGTATTATATTATAATGAATAGTTCTTATATTATTGCTGGCTTTTTGGGGGTAAACTCGGATGTGTTAATTATAGTATTTTATCTAATTTTCCTTTTTATATACTAATTTTCCTTTTATAGGATAGGATAGGATATTCATCTTTATCCCAGTAAATGGGAAAACCAAGTGGGTTATTAACACACTGGCAATCATCAGATCACCTCGCGCCCATCGTCGGGTTACCGGAGCTATTGCAGTGTGTTGTATATGATAGACACGTTCCATCAATTTGGTAGAACCCATTAATCCGCTGGGTTCAGGCAATGTCCAGGACACAACCTACTAGCTAACGACCAGTTTCGCACCTGCAACCTTTCGATTAAAAGGCGACGCACTTAACCGTTAGACCAACAAGCCGGACAAAAATACACAGTGTGTAGACAGTCTGGGCACACTTGTAACCCTCGCAGTGTGTCTGTTTGGTTGTGAATGTTGTTTGCACGTGGGTTAGGATACACCTGCATAACCATTGTTCTCTTGGTCTTTCATGCAACCGTATTGGTTGTTATCGCGAATTATCGCGACATGACATATTCAGATTCTCCACCTAATAATTTTAAACTTAAATGTTCAGCTATTTTATACGCAAAATAATAGTGTATTTATGGTTGCTTATTAATATTCTATGTTGGGGGATTTTATTGGGTAAACTGTTTTTAATTTTGTTTTTCTGCATCATGTTACATGTTGTTATAATAATTCAGTCACCGATCATATCACCAGGAAGGACAGCTTAAGGTGTACTTATGGCCAAAGTTTAAGTAGCCAAATGCACCTACCCGTAACACCACTATTTACAGGGTAACTTTTTTGCTAAAGATCAACCTCAATAAAAAAATCATTTCAAAATAACAATGCCATCGGCTAACCATGTAACAATAGATTCCTTAGAAATTGCTGCTTAGTATAAGTCACCACAAATCCCCGTCATGAACAATAGTTTCGTAGCAAAATCGATTTTTCCGACCACTAGAGCTCTTGCTTAGCAAAACCATATAAATCACACTGATGTACAATGAACAGCATAGTGGACATCTTTAAAAATAGTACCGATTAAACAATTAAACTAATATGTGAGAAATTAAAAACTTTGTTTCTAGATTAAGAAGTTAGAGTTGAATAGAACAGAGCTGGGAAATGTAGCTGAATACCTGGTTCCTCATATTCAACATATTGATGATCTTCGATTAGAGGATTGCAAACAACTGAACGATTGTATGCGGGATTTGTGCATAGCTATCAATGATCGACCGAACAAGGTAAATATTGGGAACCGTACTTCAAGTAGCTTCACATCAATCACTGATTTATTATAGATGTGTATATTTACACAATTGTACTGCAGTGCTTTTACAAATAATAATGATAAATACATGATTGACAGTCTTGATTTTATATTTTTACATTCTTGTAAAAACATTCTCGGTTGTTTAATATTATGCGCCACATAAATTATATCTGTTTATCGCGATGAAGTAGCTGTTCAAGTGATGAGCATGTTTTTTCTTGCATTAATAGTATGATGTTTTGCTTCATTTGTTGATAATTCATACATACTGACTACATAACCATTCTTGTGATCTTGTCAAACTGCAAGTACCATGTCATATCGGGTATATTGTTCCATATAACCAACGTATGATAACTTACATTAATATAAATCACCTCCTTATCCTTGTTGCAGATTGTCTTACATATTCGACCCGAATTCGATGAGAACGCAGCAAGTTGTTTGGCCGATTGTTTGCATAAAGTCAGCCATCTAGAAATTGACGAGCGGAGGATTTCCGTACAAAGTCGCATCATCTTACGTGAAGCTGTTCAACAACTTTCCTCGGTAAGTCTTCCTTGTACATTTCGATCGTTCAGAACGGAAACGATATTCCTAGAGATAGTCATATGTGGATTGGTAACAAATAGTGATGGAATGAAATGCAAATGATTCATTCCGGTTGGATATCAAATTGTGCCATTACTATTATTAATATTTTAATTGTGGGATGATATTTATGTTTTGTTAATGGAAAAACACAATTGACATTACATTAGGACTTTCAAATTACCCCGTCCCCACTGTCAGGTTAGCAGGATATTGCAGTGTGGTGTATATGATTAATAAATTTCATCAACAAAATCGATTACATTTTGGTGTGATATATATTTCTGTAAGTAGAAACGGTTTCGTCTCCGGTATTTAAAATGACACATAAAGCCTGTCCTATACACACATGCTGTTAGGGATTTTCTTATCCAAATCAGTTTGATTTATAGCAATATTTCAAAATCAATAATTTCTTTAAAATGCCAAAACAAGTCTTACAATAATGTTAAAGAATTGCATGTATATTTTATAATATTTTAATTATAGTCACTGATAAGTAAAAATAAATCGTTCTACTATGAGCACTTATGATGAATTGTTTGAATCGAAAAATAATTCTAATTATTGCGATTTCGATTGGAATTTGAATCTTGATTCTGGATGGACATTCTGACATGGTGTGGAAGCACAGTATATTGCTGTCGGTTAACACAGCATTTGGTTATGATCACGCTGGATATTGAATGATGATCTCGTGTCTCCGATTGATCTAACCAGTTGGATCATGTAGACACATATATTAACAACTGCTGACTAAATTGTAATGGAGCTTCATGTTTTATGTTGGAGTTCCCAAATGAAAACATTGTTAAGTGGAATAAACTGGGTTATTTAAAATCAATATTATATTTCTATTTGCTACCACTATCTTAATAATTTGGTTTGAATTGTCTAATCCACTCCAAAATTTCAGTGCCAACCAACAACCAACGGTCGTTGATTGTTTTTTTTATCGAGCTAAGTTTTCGAAACCGGTCCATCACTTGGACCGTTTTTGTATATAGATCGGTATATGTATCATCGGTCGCGTTAACCATTCGACCACACGACCGTACGGGCGTTGGTTGTTTCCTTGGACCCGACACTTAGCGGAAAATATCTCCACCTAGTAGATTATTGGTGTCTACCACAATTAAAGGAACATCTCACTCATATACACCACAATAGCTCCGTTAAGTGGTTATTCAATTAAAGTTCTCAATATTGCAATCCAGCTTCCAAGATCAAATTACCATAAATATCGACGGTTAAAATACTAAAACCAATGATGATTTTAACACAATTAAATAATTTCCTTCTGATAATATTGGGCGAATCCAATGCATATATCACCCACCTTGCAAGGTTTTAAATATTTTGGATATATCCTTACAATGTAAGACATAATCAACCAGTATTGCACAAATGTACATTTGTATAGCGTTTTTTTTTTACCGGATCAAAGCCGTACCGCGGACCGATTGGCCGTACGGGAACCCCGTTTCCGGATTTCCAACTTTATCGGACCCTGGACCTAATGCTACCAAGTGAAATAACATGTAGTCTGATATATTTGTTTATTTATTGGCTATCCCTTCAATCAAGAATAATAAAATATGAACAGGTTGCTATAGTACCTTCACTATGTGAAATGCAATTACAATCTGTGATGAAATAGTCCTGTATTATGTGAGGACGGAGTTTAATAATAAATTAGAGTCACTATCGGTGTATATGCTATCTTGTTTATAATTTAAATAATGCATTCTCTCAGGAGTTGGTTGTAGTTAATGAATCGGGTGGAAGAAGGGGAACTGAACATAATGCAGTTAAATGGGCAACATCATGGGAAGTGAATGCAAGTTATAATCCTGAAGATGTGAAGCGAATCCTACAAATGCAACCCGGGAAGGTTCGGATAAAATGTGGTTTTGGAATGAATTTTATGTCAATTTCTATTGAGCTCAAGAAGTAGTGTATTGAGATGTGAAGATGTTTTTTTTAAATATTTGGGTTTGTAATGGAATGTTTATTGTTAATTGTGGTATTTAGTGAGGTTTATAACATACACTGACAAGCAAGCAGGTTGGATACTCGAAATCCTCAGTTTAAACTATCTATTGCTTATAAGTAAAACAAACTAAACCTGATATGCAGCATAAAGCCAGTGTTGGTAAACAAGTGTAGCATTGTAGCAGTATGGACATTTAAAGGTCAAATTAAGGACACAATTTTCCAAATATTAAAAAATGGTTTTAAATTCTGCGTGTGAATGACCTCATCCCATCACTAGATTCAATCACCAGAATTATCGGTTTAAATATATGAATCCTAGGAGTTATTCAAGCGGTTTCGGTTAGCAGTTTATTAGTTGTCCCATTCACCATGTGCAGTAGTTTAACCACAGAATACTAACATAATTGGACAGTTCTAATGAGTTATATTTATACATGGTGTTTTTACAAAATAATAAGATTGCATATTTGGCTTAAACAAGTTATGTAGATGGTAGGATATTAAAACTACTTACCTTGCAGTAAGTTTACGAGCGCACAGTGACAGTTGAACTAACTTCGTAATTAAACGAAAACACTGAACCACGCTTTTGTTGTTGGGTCATATCTCCATTAGCTTACGTCATAACCCACACCTGGTGTCGGTATAAAGATGAATATCCTATCCTATCATATCCTTGGTGAATTATTGCGATATAATCTTTAATCTGTAAAATAATAGATAATCTGTTAAAAGTTAATTCATGTAAACTTGAGACTGACTCTTGTTATCTTAAGCCATATATATAGATTATATACTGATCCCTTATATATTATACAAAGTGTTGATTCATAAGAAATTGCTGGCAAACAACTTTATATCCTAGATCAAGAAGTTAGTGTTAAATGGAACAGAGCTGGGAAATGTAGCTGAATACCTGTTTCCTCATATTCAACATATTGATGAACTTCAATTATGGAAATGCAAACAACTGAACGATTATATGCGGGATTTGTGCACAGCTATCAATGAACGACCGAACAAGGTAAATATTGAGACACATACTTCAAGTAGCTCCAAATCAATCACTGATTTATTATAGATGTGTATATTTACACAACTGTACCGCATCTATTACAGTGTTGTTGTACAGCAGTTCATGATAAGTCTATAAAAGTGTTTCCATCATAAAATATATTAAATCGCCAGAGTGTTTCTATTGGAATTAGCAATGATGTGTATATTTGCCGACCAAGAGCACCTGTTATTCTAAAATCTGTTGGTCTTATATTTCATTTTTATTAAAACATGAATATTCAAAACGTAGTTTTACAAATAGAAATGATAAATACGTGGTTGACACTCTTGATTTTATATTGGAATTTAATTTACAGACTTGAACAGGACATCAATTCACACGATTTTGTAAAAAAGTTCTCTTGCTATTTATCAATTTTAATATGAAACTAAATAAATAAATTTATATTTATAAAATAGTAATAAATGTGGTGTTAATTGGAATGTATGTGGTAGAACAATTGAATATTCCAAAATATTCTTTCTAATATATTTACAACGCAAATAAATGTGTGAAATGTGGTTAAAAAATAGAAAACTGTATCAAACGGTTGTGACATAATAAACCAGCCTGATAACTGTAATGAGACTGCGTTTAATTTGATTTAGAAATTATTTTTAGTCATCAATATATCATAATTAGGAAGTAATAAGGTTATCCACTTATGTATGTACGTTCGGGTTATAACCAGGTTTTACATGCAGTGGGAAAATTACAAATTCATGACATATATTACACATTGTTTATTTCTTACACTGTTTTACTACAAATGTCAAGTTATATTTTTATCGAATAGAGTTAACATGATGGAAATAAAACACATTTTACAGTGGCAGTTGACTACAGTGTTATACGATTTCTACTTTGGGTTTTAAAAATTCGATAACATTTTTGCGATTTTCGATTGTTAAGTTTTGGCAATTTTACTTTATACATCCCAAGCGTTAAGCATGATACTGGTGCGAGGCATAATTCATCATTATAATGCTACTTCTACACTCTCGGTTGTTTAATATTATGCGCCACATAAATTATATCTGTTTATCGCGATGAAGTAGCTGTTCAAGTAATGAGCATGTTATTTCTTGCATTAATAGTATGATGTTTTGCTTCATTTGTTGATAATTCATATATACTGACAACAAAACCATTCTTGTGATCTTGTCAAACTGCAAGTACCATGTCATATCGGGTATATTGTTTCATATAACCAACGTATGATAACTTACATTAATATAAAACACCTCCTTATCCTTGTTGCAGATTGTCTTACATATTCGACCTGAATTCGATGAGTACGTAGCAAGTTGTTTGGCCGATTGTTTGCATAAAGTCAGCCATCTAGAAATTAACGAGCGGAGGATTTCCTTACAAAGTCGCATCATCTTACGTGAAGCTGTTCAACAACTTTCCTCGGTAAGTCTTCCTTGTACATTTCGATCGTTCAGAACGGAAACGATATTCCTAGAGATAGACATATGTGGATTGGTAACAAGTAGTGATGGGATGAAATGCAAATTATTCATTCCGGTCGGATATCAAATTGTGCCATCACTATTATTAATATTTTAATTGTGGGATGATATTTATGTTTTATTGATGGAAAAACACAATTGACATTACATTAGGACTTTCAAATTACCCCGTCCCCACTGTCAGGTTAGCAGGATATTGCAGTGTGGTGTATATGATTAATAAATTTCATCAACAAAATCGATTACATTTTGGTGTGATATATATTTCTGTAAGTAAAAACGGTTTGGTCTCCGGTATTTAAAATCACACATAAAGCCTATCCTATACACACATGCTGTTAGGGATTTTCTTATCCAAATCAGTTTGATTTATAGCAATAGTTCAAAATCAATAATTTCTTTAAAATGCCAAAACAATTCTTACAATAATGTTAAATAATTGCATGTATATTTTATAATATTTTAATTATAGTCACTGATAAGTAAAAATAAATCGTTCCACTATGAGCACTTATGATGAATTGTTTGAATCGAAAAATAATTCTAATTATTGCGATTTCGATTGGAATTTGAATCTTGATTCTGGATGGACATTCTGACATGGTGTGGAAGCACAGTATATTGCTGTAGGTTAACACAGCTTTTGGTTGTGATCACGCTGGATATTGAATGATGATCTCGTGTCTCCGATTGATCTAACCAGTTGGATCATGTAGACACATATATTAACAACTGCTGACTAAATTGTAATGAAGCTTCTTGTTTTATGTTGGAGTTCCCAAATAAAAACAGTGTTAAGTGGAATAAACTGGATTATTTAAAATCAATATTATATTTCTAATTGCTACCAGTATCTTAATAATTTGGTTTGAATTGTCTAATCCATTTCCAAAATTTCAGTGCCAACCAACAACCAACGGTCGTTGATTGTTTTTTTATCGAGCTAAGTTTTCGAACCCGGTCCATCACTTTGACCGTTTTTGTATATAGATCGGTATATGTATCATCGGTCGCGTTAACCATTCGACCACACGACCGTACGGCCGTTGGTTGTTTCCTTGGGCCCGGCAATTAGCGCACAATATCTCCACCTAGAATATTATTGGTGTCTACCACAATTAAAGGAATACCTCACTCATATACACCACAATAGCTCCGTTAAGTGGTTATTCAATAAAAGTTCTCAATATTGCAATCCAGTTTCCAAGATCAAATTACCTTAAATATCGACGGATAAAATACTAAAACCAATGATGATTTTAACACAATTAAATAATTTCCTTCTGATAATATTGGGCGAATCCAATGTATATATCACCCACCTTGTAAGGTTTTAACTATTTTGGATATATCCTTACAATGTAAGACATAATCAACCAGTATTGCACAAATGTACATTCGTATAGCGTTTTTTTTTCGGCGGATCAAAGCCGTACCGCGGACCGGTCGGCCGTACGGGAACCCCCTTCCCGGATTCCCAACTTTATTGCAACCTGGACCTAATGCTACCAAGTGAAATAACATGTAGTCTGATATATTTGTTTATTTATTGGGTATCCCTTTAATCAAGAATAATAAAATATGAACAGGTTGCTATAGTAACTTCACTATGTGAAATGCAATTACAATCTGTGATGAAATAATCCTGTATTATGTGAGGACGGAGTTTAATAGTAAATTAGAGTCACTGTTGGTGTATATGCTATCTTGTTTATAATTCAAATAATGCAATTTCTCAGGAGTTGGTTGTAGTTAATGAATCGGGTGGAAGAGGAGGAACTGAACATAATGCAGTTAAATGGGCAACATCATGGGAAGTGAATGCAAGTTATAATCCTGAAGATGTGAAGCGAATCCTACAAATGCAACCCGGGAAGGTTCGGATAAAATGTGGTTTTGGAATGAATTTTATGTCGATTTCTATTGAGTTTAAGAAGTGGTGTATTGTGTTGTGATGATGTTTTTTTTAAATATTTGGTTTTGTAATGGAATGCTTATTGTTAATTGTGGTATTTAGTGAGGTTTATAACATACACTCACAAGCAAGCAGGTTGGATGCTCGAAATCCTCAGTTTAAAGTATCTTTTGCTTATAAGTAAAACAAACTAAACCTGATATGCAGCATAAAGCCAGTGTTGGTAAACAAGTGTAGCATTGTAGCAGTATGGACATTTAAAGGTCAAATTAAGGACACAATTTTCCAAATATTAAAAAATGGTTTTAAATTCTGCGTGTGAATGACCTCATCCCATCACTAGGTTCAATAACCAGAATTATCGGTTTAAATATATGAATCCTAGGAGTTATTTAAGTGGTTTCGGTTAGCAGTTTATTAGATGTCCCATTCACCATGTGCAGTAGTTTAACCACAGAATACTAACATAATTGGACAGTTCTAATAAGTTATATTTATACATGGTGTCTTTACAAAATAATAAGATTGCATATTTGGCTTAAATAAGTTATGTAGATGGTAGGATATTAAAACTACTTACCGTGCAGTAAGTTTACGAACGCACAGTGACAGTTGAACTAACTTCGTTAAACGAAAACACTGAACCACGCTTTTGTTGTTGGGTGATATCTCCATTAGCTTACGTCATAACCCACACCTGGTGTCGGTATAAAGATGAATATCCTATCCTATCATATCCTTTGTGGATTATTGAGATATAATCTTTAATCTGTAAAATAATAGATAATCTGTTAAAAGTTAATTCATGTCAACTTGAGACTGACTCTTGTTATCTTAAGCCATATATATAGATTATATACTGATCCCTTATATATTATACAAAGTGTTGATTCATAAGAAATTGCTGGCAAACAACTTTATATCCTAGATCAAGAAGTTAGTGTTAAATGGAACAGAGCTGGGAAATGTAGATGAATACCTGTTTCCTCATATTCAACATATTGATGAACTTCAATTATGGAAATGCAAACAACTGAACGATTATATGCGGGATTTGTGCACAGCTATCAATGAACGACCGAACAAGGTAAATATTGAGACACATACTTCAAGTAGCTCCACATCAATCACTGATTTATTATAGATGTGTATATTTACACAACTGTACCGCATCTATTACAGTGTTGTTGTACAGCAGTTCATGATAAGTCTATAAAAGTGTTTCCGTCATAAAATATATTAAATCGCCAGAGTGTTTATATTGGAATTAGCAATGATGTGTATATTTGCCGACCAAGAGCACCTGTTATTCTAAGATCTGTTGGTGTTATATTTCATTTTTATTAAAACATGAATATTCAAAACGTAGTTTTACAAATAGAAATGATAAATACGTGGTTGACACTCTTGATTTTATATTGGAATTTAATTTACAGACTTGAACAGGACATCAATTCACACGATTTTGTAAAAAAGTTCTTTTGATATTTATCAATTTTCATATGAAACTAAATAAATAAATTAATATTTATAAAATAGTAATAAATTTGGTGTTAATTGGAATGTATGTGGTAGAACAAATGAATATTCCAAAATATTCTTTCTAATATATTTACAACGCATATAAATGTGTGAAATGTGGTTAAAAAATAGAAAACTGTATCAAACGGTTGTGACATAATAAACCAGCCTGAAAACTGTAATGAGACTGCGTTTAATTTGATTTAGAAATTAATATTAGTCATCAATATATCATAATTAGGAAGTAATAAGGTTATCCACTTATGTATGTACGTTCGGGTTATAACCAGGTTTTACATGCAGTAGGAAAATTACAAATTCATGACATATATTACACATTATTTATTTCTTACACTGTTTTACTACAAATGTCAAGTTATATTTTTATCGAATAGAGTTAACATGATGGAAATAAAACACATTTTACAGTGGCAGTTGACTACAGTGTTATACGATTTCTACTTTGGGTTTTAAAAATTCGATAACATTTTTGCTATTTTCGATTGTTAAGTTTTGGCAATTTTACTTTATACATCCCAAGCGTTAAGCATGTACTGGTGCGAGGCATAATTCATCATTATAATGTAGCTGTTCAAGTGATGAGCATGTTATTTCTTGCATTAATATTATGATGTTTTGCTTCATTTGTTGTTATTCATATATACTGACAACAAAACCATTCTTGTGATCTTGTTAAACTGCAAGTACCATGTCATATCGGGTATATTGTTTCATATAACCAACGTATGATAACTTACATTAATATAAATCACCTCCTTATCCTTGTTGCAGATTGTCTTACATATTCGACCTGAATTCGATGAGTACGCAGCAAGTTGTTTGGCCGATTGTTTGCATAAAGTCAGCCATCTACGAATTGACGAGAAGAGGATTTCCGTACAAAGTCGCATCATCTTACGTGAAGCTGTTCAACAACTTTCCTCGGTAATTCTTCCTTGTACATTTCGATCGTTCAGAACGGAAACGATATTCCTAGAGATAGTCATATGTGGATTGGTATCAAGTAGTGATGGGATGAAATGCAAATTATTCATTCCGGTCGGATATCAAATTGTGCCATCACTATTATTAATATATTAATTGTGGGATGATATTTATGTTTTATTTATGGAAAAACACAATT
>CH001594.1:87759-112321 GCA_000149265.1 Ciona savignyi | reverse complement strand
TCCCAAATAAAAACAGTGTTAAGTGGAATAAACTGGATTATTTAAAATCAATATTATATTTCTAATTGCTACCAGTATCTTAATAATTTGGTTTGAATTGTCTAATCCATTTCCAAAATTTCAGTGCCAACCAACAACCAACGGTCGTTGATTGTTTTTTTATCGAGCTAAGTTTTCGAACCCGGTCCATCACTTTGACCGTTTTTGTATATAGATCGGTATATGTATCATCGGTCGCGTTAACCATTCGACCACACGACCGTACGGCCGTTGGTTGTTTCCTTGGGCCCGGCAATTAGCGCACAATATCTCCATCTAGAATATTATTGGTGTCTACCACAATTAAAGGAATACCTCACTCATATACACCACAATAGCTCCGTTAAGTGGTTATTCAATTAAAGTTCTCAATATTGCAATCCAGCTTCCAAGATCAAATTACCATAAATATCGACGGATAAAATACTAAAACCAATGATGATTTTAACACAATTAAATAATTTCCTTCTGATAACATTGTGCGAATCCAATGCATATATCACCCACCTTGCAAGGTTTTAACTATTTTGGATATATTCTTACAATGTAAGACATAATCAACCAGTATTGCACAAATGTACATTCGTATAGCGTTTTTTTTTCGGCGGATCAAAGCCGTACCGCGGACCGATCGGCCGTACGGGAACCCCCTTTCCGGATTCCCAACTTTATTGGACCCTGGACCTAATGCTACCAAGTGAAATAACATGTAGTCTGATATATTTGCTTATTTTATTGGCTATCCCTTCAATCAAGAATAATAAAATATGAACAGGTTGCTATAGTACCTTCACTATGTGAAATGCAATTACAATCTGTGATGAAATAGTCCTGTATTATGTGAGGACGGAGTTTAATAGTAAATTAGAGTCACTATTGGTGTATATGCTATCTTGTTTATAATTTAAATAATGCAATTTCTCAGGAGTTGGTTGTAGTTAATGAATCGGGTGGAAAAGAGGGAACTGAACATAATGCAGTTAAATGGGCAACATCATGGGAAGTGAATGCAAGTTACAATCCTGAAGATGTGAAGCGAATCCTACAAATGCAACCCGGGAAGGTTCGGATAAAATGTGGTTTTGGAATGAATTTTATGTCGATTTCTAGTTCATTTATTAAACAACCTTCGTCTAAGCGAGTATGTTAGGATTGTTTGGCCCTGGTCCAACTTGCGCCCGGTCGTAAAGAGCGACGCGTGTATCTTTTGATAACTCATGCGAAAGCGCTCAGCTCACGATGATAATACGAGAGAGTAACTAATATTTCATTAATATATTAGGTCTGCTATCAATTAAAAACAGAAAGTGAAAATTGTTTCTTCTTCATAGTTCACGCGTTTTGCATAATTAAAATTTCCAGGTTTAAAATACCGTTGAATTATTGTTGTTTACAAGATTTAGCCTTTATGAGTATATGCCCTTTTTAACTAAATTATTTTTAAAATAATGTATGGAAGCAGATAAGTTTTTACAGAACCGGTTTATGCGGTTTAATTCGCTCCTTTTCCAATAAACAAAACAGTTCTGAAAACCGCTTGTTGGTATATTGCTATTATTTGTACAGCGAGTTAAGCGATTTCTGTTTGGTGTAAGATAAAACTATTTGTGCTAGTTGGTGTAATGTATCTCTCCTCTAAATATCGAAATACCATGCGAAACAACACGGAATTCAAATATTTTATATTGGTTACGCGAGAGTTGCTAACCAGTTTTAACTATAATAAGCAATGTTAGGGAAAACGTGTACGTAAGGATTGTTTGGCTCTTGTCCAACATGCAAAAGGTCGAAAAGAGTAGACGCGTGCATTTTTTTTAAATTTTCGGCCTTCGTTACTCGCATGAAATAAATGATGGTTATATAGAAATAGGGGGCTGTAGAACTGCATTTAAAATTGCATTATATTGCATTTCAGTTTTGAATTCTAAATAGCATTTTTTATTATAAATTTAGTTAAGCCGGGCATAGAATTAATGAGGCATTACGTAGCAATGATCTGATTAATCGTTTTGTGAAACTAAATTTGGTAAACAACAGTAAATCAGAGGATTTTAAAATGGGAAATTTATAATTGCGTGAACAGGCGTGAGCTACGAAGATTAGAAACTAGTTTTACTTGTTGTCCTGAACTAATAGCTGACCTTGCCATAAAATAAAAGTTTATTCTCTTTTAATATTATCATGAGCTCAGCGCATTCGCATATGTCATAAAAAATACACACATGTCTACTGTTTTAAACAAAGATTAGGTTATTACAAATATTTTTTTTAAATTGGGGTTGGTGTTGGGGGTGAACCATATGTGAGTTCTGGGGTTTAGAGTAGTGTATTTAAGGTGTTGCCCTTTAGGCCTATAACTGCGGAGATCAAAGCGCAACTACATAATTACGCAATAAGATATTCTAGACGCGCATAAAACCGTTGGAATACAATATTAGTTTTACCAATTATTCCACGATAGTAATGAAAGCTAAATGGTTTATGTCTAGAAAACCATTTTTGTATAACTCGAACCTTTGGATCCAATCCGGACGGTTAGAACCCGCCGGAACATAACATTTTTTTAGTATTGGGTCGGCTTATATACCCACAACCTTATTGTAGACGAGTACAATACTGATTAGCGACTTTATTATTCTTTTATTGTATATAGGCCTTAAAAAACTATGGCACGTAACACCCGTAATGCGTTTCTCCATACCGAAAGCACGTATCTATCGTGCAAAAGCGTTCAAACATTGTTTAAAGTGGGAGTTCGGAAATACAAAATACAAAATGCATCATAGCTTAACAACAACATTATCTCATTATTGGTCCCATACACTTTAAAGTCGTTTTCCTCATGTGTGTGCGGCGCGCCGCACCACGCAATGAATTCGCGCACGAAGATTTTAACAACACTATATTTGGAATAACAACCTTTTATTTTCAAAGGTTCTGCGAATATGTAGACAAATTGGAATACATGAAAAGTGCTTTTCCATGTCTAATGGATGTTTGCACAATAGACGCCGCAAATATATAGCTAAAAAAGCACACCACTTGTGCACGTTTTTCTGCATTTTCCGACGCCTATGTATAAACCATTTACTTATATATTATACAACGTGTTGATTTATTAGAAATTGCTGGCAAACAACCGTTTATTCTAGATCAAGAAGTTAGTGTTGAATGGAACAGAGCTTGGAAATGTACCTCAATATCTGGTTCCTCATATTCAACATATTGATGAACTTACATTATGGAAATGCAAACAACTGAACGATTGTATGCGGGATTTGTGCACAGCCATCAATGATCGACCGAACAAGGTAAATATTTTGAACCATATTTTAGTAGCTCCACATCAATCACTGATTTATTATAGAGATGTATATTTAAACAACTGTATCGCAGCTATTACAGTGTTGTTGTACAGCAGTTCATGAGAAGTCTATAAAAGTGTTTCGGGTATAAAACACATTAAATCACCAGAGTGTTTATATTGGAATTAGCAAAAGCACTTTCCTTTTTCATCACTGGAGGCAATGACCAGTGAGGCAACTGTATAAGTCTCTCGTGGCACACCACCAGCCTTCTATAAAACCACATGTGGGGAAATAAATTCTAACGGGAAAGATTTTCAGTGCTATCTTTACCCTGACCACTTGTATCACATTAACATTTCATGCCTTTCCCGCTTTTCAGTGATTTGATTGACAGCTCTACCAAACCTTAATCAAGTATAAAACTACGAGTTACCATTATTTTATTAAAAAGTCATATTTAAAATGCTTGTAAGATTTATCGTTCCCATTGTATATCGATTTCAAACGTGATTATAATTCACTCGTTTATTTCAGTTTTCCCCATTATGACATATTTCACCACAAAGACCGCGTTTTTCTGAGTATCTAGTTAGTTAGTTAAGTCTGGAATTTCTATTCGGATAGCAAGTGTAATTTAAGCAAGCTCGTGTTTATGTTTATTCTAAGTTAGGACGATTGTGTATAACCGGCCGCCTCCTTGTTTAGTCACAATTTGAAAACCATCATTTCACCAAATTTGTTCCCAACATCCTTCCGATTCTAGCTATAATAAGTCCACCATCCTTCTACGAAATTAAATAAAATCATTTGCAAAACAATATTGCACTTTAAATTATATTTTTGTTGGGATTTACATAACAGTTATGCAATAAAAACAACGAGACAGAAGTTATTACACAAAGATAATCATAATAAAGAATAAAATGAACTAGTAAGCAAGTTTCCGACAGGTTATAAACAATAAATTATTAAAATGGTGGTTTTTATGAACCAGCCACCAATAGAAGGACATCCTGCAGTCACGAGTTCTCATGACAATCTTACAATATCTGGGATGGTAGGGTTCTTAAATATAAAAGAGATTACTTATGTGAGTGAAGTAATTATGGTTAAACTAGTGTACCTAATTTGGATAAGTTCCAATAGTTGATTATTAAACATATAATCCACAGGATATATTTATTGTGGAGTTTTACCATTCCTGTTCTACACAGATCAAACTTACAGTGAAAAGCGATTGGAGGTTGGATGACCACACAGCACAATGTCTGGCTGGGTGTGTTGGAAAAATATCGGAACTGGATTTTGACTGGATCAAAATTTCACCAGAAGGTCAACGTATGTTGCAAGAAGCAATACAACAACTCCCTTCTCCCCAGGTAAGCCTCAGTTTTAATGTGATGTTGTGTATGATTGATGTGTTTTATATGAATCAAGTTTAAATGATTTAAGCTCATTTGAGCTGTTTGGGTGGTCACGTTAAAATTATCTTTTTAATTTGTTTATCAAATATACGGCAAATATTTATAGATAAATGAAGTTGAAATGCATGATACACCTTTCTTGTTATAGACACAAAAAATATACAAAAATAATGTATTTAAAGGCTTTAGAACTATTTTTTGGCATCAAAACAAACTAATGTTTGAATAATCAAAATATTTTGTTTCACTTCCCCCCCGTAAATAAGTAATGACGATCAAATGTAAGTACCAAAATGGGAGCCAACTGTTATGGTTTGAACCAGGTTACTTCATACCATAGCTAATATACAAGAGTGGAGGTTATAAGTAGACAGGTTCTCGGTTCGATCTTCACCCTGACCACTTTCTGTGCGGTCGTCTGTATAATGGACTGAGTTGTTTATAATGAGCTTTATTGTCATGAAACACACACATTACCACTTTTATACCCTTCTCTCTTATTTCAATTACCGACAAAACAATATTGCACTTTAAATTATATTTTGGTTGAGATTTACATAACAGTTATGCAATAAAAACAACGAGACAAAAGTTATTACACAAATATAATCATAATAAAGAATAAAATGAACTAGTAAGCAAGTTTCCGACAGAAAATAAACAATAAATTATTAAAATGGTGGTTTTTATGAACCAGCCACCAACAGGAGGACATCCTGCAGTCACGAGTTCTCATGACACTCTTACAATATTTGGATGGTAGGGTTTTTAAATATAAAAGAATTACTGTGAGTGTGGTAATTATGGGTAAACTAGAGTACCTGATTTGGATAAGTTCCTATAGTTGATTATTAAACATATAATCCACAGGATATATTTATTGTGGAGTTTTAACATTCATGTTCTACATAGATCAAACTTACAGTGAGAAGCGACGGGAGGTTGGATGACCACACAGCACAATGTCTGGCTTGGTGTGTTGGCAAAATATCGGAACTGGATTTTGACTGGAACAAAATGTCACTAGAAGGTCAACGTATGTTGCAAGAAGCAATACAACAACTCCCTTCTCCCCAGGTAAGCCTCAGTTTTTATGTGATGTTGTGTATGATTGATGTGTTTTATATGAATCAAGTTTAAATGATTTAAGCTCATTTGTGCTGTTTGGGTAATCACGTTAAATTATCTTTTTAATTTGTTTATCAAAAATACGGCAAGTATTTATAGATAAATGAGGTTGAAATGCATGATATACCTTTCTTGACATAGACACAAAAACATATACAAAAATAATGTATTTTAAGGCTTTAGAACTATTCCTTGGCATCAAAACAAACTAATGTTTGAATAATCAAAATATTTTGTTTCACTTCCCCCCGTAAATAAGTAATGACGATCAAATGTAAGTACCAAAATGGGAGCCAACTGTTATGGTTTGAACCAGGTTACTTCATACCATAGCTCATATACAAGAGTGGAGGTTATAACTAGACAGGTTCTCGGTTCGATCTTTACCCTGACCACTTTCTGTGCCGTGTTCTGTATAATGGACTGAGTTGTTTATAATAAGCTTTATTGTCATGAAACACACACATTACCACTTTTATACCCTGCTCACTTATTTCAATTACCGACAAGTCCATACCACAATATTACCCTGCCCCAATCACTAGATATCCTCATCACTACTACAAGATCCCCACACCCCCTCCCAAAGCTTGATATTTTGATACGGCTGACTTTAAAATACATCACGCCAACTTGTTTGTCTCTCAAACTTGTTTTTCTTAAAAATTCCTAGATTCTTTCATGTTTTTAAAAATCTCATCGATCCATTAAATATGGGTTTATCGTTTTTTTCCACATTCTGTCTCCTTTGCACTTAACCCCCCCCCCCCTGTACACATGGGGTGACACAAACCCTCCTCTTTTTTTTCTTTTTTTTATTGAGCTAAGTTTCGAAACCATGATGGACTCGTCACTTAGACCGTTTTTGTATAGTGGACATTATATGTATCGGTCGCGTAAACCCCTCCTCGTCCGCCATGTTGTAGAGCATCGGTGATGGTCTGACCTCGTGTGGGCGGCTTGGTTAATACCACAAAGAATATAATGATAATAAAATTTGGGAATTGCGTAAAATATTATATTTAAAAAAATCACTGTTATGACCTTATTTTTTTTAAACTGGCCACGGTTTAAACCCATCATGGGTTCATCCCTAGGACTTTTCTTGTATAACAATGCACATAATGTATCGGTTGCGTTAACCATCCTACCATCTTGTTTGCACCATGTTTGCTGTATGGTTTTGTATTCGTGCCACTCATTGCGCTACGAGGTTCAACTCAAAACGCACGTCAAACGTGGCGAAAGCACACAGTCACAAAAACAGATGATGGTAAGGTTTTGTGTCACAATAGAAACTTATAAACACGTAACATCTTCCTTTCTTTAAGAAATGTAAACACAACAGGTAAACAAAACATGATTGAGTAACTAAAATAAACAAGATAGGTTTGCGACATACAAGAAAGAAGCAGTATAAAATACGTTATCCAACGACGTAATCGTTATACCTTTGCGGCATGTGGATAATGCGCGTTCTGGTGCGTCGCACCGGCGGTAAGAGTGGGGGAGGCGAGTTGTTATTATTTACAACGCGTGTAGGAGGTGATGACAACGCAGGTGTTGAAGTTTGCTCACTTTGATGTGTTATTGGCAATGGATCCCAAGCTGAAGTTATCAT
This sequence comes from Ciona savignyi, assembly GCA_000149265.1. Lineage (NCBI taxonomy): Eukaryota > Metazoa > Chordata > Ascidiacea > Phlebobranchia > Cionidae > Ciona > Ciona savignyi. Next base: position 104,801 of record CH001594.1, on the reverse strand, counting down.
TTTTTCGTTACTCGTTCTAAGAAAGCGGCGGTTACGACGGAGCAATAATCCATCGAGGTCCACTAGATATGATCGCGGACCTACTCGCCGTATGCACTTTGCGAGTTCCCAAATCCTTCTTCTTCCAAATGGTTGCACCCATACAGTCTGCCCAGGTGACAACTCGCTGAGTTGTCTGCTACCTCTGTCATAAAACGCCTTTGCCTTCCTTCTCTTTCTCTGTAAATTACTTCGTACGTCCTGTACCACTTGTGGTACCAAAAGTTTTCGTGACGTTGGTAACGCGGTACGAGTTCTCCTCGACATCAATCGCTGCACTGGACTGCTTGCCATTCCTTCAGTTGGGGTGTTTCGCCAATCCAATATGGCTTTCCATGGATCCTCGTTGGCGTGCATACACTTTTTTAGAAGGAGTTTTGCAATTTTCACCGCAGATTCCGACTTTCCGTTTGAGGGTGCATAGAGCGGAGACGAGGTAACGTGTCGAAAATCCCATTCTCTTGCAAATTCTCGAAATTGATCGCAGTCGAATTGCGGACCATTGTCGGTGATTATGTTTTCTGGAATGCCATGACGACTAAAATGCTCTTTGCATAGATTAATAACGCAGTGAGCACGCATACTTATAACTTCCGACAATTCCCAAAAATCGGAATAGAAATCGACAATTACAAGGAAATTTCTATCGCCAATACTGAACAAATCCATTCCCACTTTGCTCCATGGTCTCTCGGGAAGATCATGTGAAATCATTGGTTCCTTTTGTTGTCGCGGCTTCATTTCATTGCAAGTTAAACACTGCGAAACAAAGGTACGAATTTCCTCTGTCATTCTCGGCCAGAACACAAATTCGCGTGCTTTCCGAAGACACGCTTCTTCTCCTAAATGGCTGCTATGAATTTGTTTTAGCGTGTCCACGCGCAATGTTTTTGGAATCAATATTCGTTGACCTTTGTAGATTACACCATCTTGTTCAGTGAGCTCATCGCGGTAGTTCCAAAATTGGTGAAGAACTGGCGGAACCGCAGATTGGCGACGAGGCCAGCCATTCAGTATAATGGTCTTCAGCATTTGTAACGTCGAGTCAGCTTGTGTACTCGATTGAATCTCTCTTAATCTCTCGGTTGTGACGGGCAGGTTTTCTGCAAACTGAATTTCCTCCAGTTTATGACCGAATTGGAAAGATTTGTTGCAAAATATCGCATATTTATCCATCTCTTCCTCCTCCTGATGCGGTGTAAGATGATTCTTTACTGGTGCTCTGGACAGCATGTCTGCAGTAATTTGTTGTTTTCCAGGAATGTACACGACCGTTATGGGATATTTTTGCAACCGTAGAAGCATACGCTGTAACCGTTTAGGCGCGGTTACCAATGGCTTGGAGAATATCGTTTCTAAAGGTTTGTGGTCTGTTTTAACCGTGACCTTTGAACGGCCAGAAATGTATTGATCAAATTTCTCGCATGAAAACACAATCGCCAGGCACTCTTTTTCTATTTGAGCATATTTTTGTTCGGTTTGCGTCAACGATCTCGATGCAAATGTCACCGGTTGATTATCTTGCAACAGAACTGCACCTAAACCTATTTGGCTTGCGTCGCATTCAATAATTACCTCTTTTAGTACGTCATAATACGCGAGTACGGGTGCTTGTGACACAAGTGTTTTTACTTTGTTAAATGCTTCGTCATGTTTTGTGGTCCACTCCCAGCTAGCAGCTTTATCGGTTAATCGACGTAGCGGTTCGCACACTTCTGAGAGTTTTGGAAGGAATCTGGAAAGATAGTTAACGAATCCAATTAGTCTTTGCACTCCTGTGACGTCTGTCGGGGCATCTAACTTCACAATAGATTCAATTTTACCAGGATCTGGCTTTAAACCATCACTTGTGATTAAATGACCCATATAAGTGACCGACGTCTGACGTAATTTAAGCTTTCTTCCTGTTAAACTTTAAATTAACTTGTCGAGCTCGGTTAAACAGTTTTTCTAAGTTAGTATCATGGTCGTTAATTGCTTGCTGCATATCTTCCCCCGCACCCATAGACTAAAATGTCATCCGCAATAACTTCAATGCCATTCATACCTTGTACAATCTCATGTTGTCGACGCTGGTATTCTTCGGGCGCGGATGAGATACCGAAAGGCATACGAAGCCAGCGATAGCGGCCAAACGGGGTCCAGAACGTTGTAAGGAAACTGCTCTCCTCATCCAATTTTACTTGCCAAAACCCATCCTTTGCATCTAGTACTGTAAACACTTTGGCTTTAGCCAACTGAGGGAGTATATCGTCTATGGTTGGCATAGGGTAATTTGAACGCTTAATTGCTTTATTTAAGTCTTTAGGGTCTAAGCAGATTCGTAATTTACCTGGTCGCCTTACAGCCAGCATGCTGCTAATCCATTTGGTGGGCGTAGTGACCGGAATTAAAACACCCATTGATACCATATCGTCAATTCGGTGTTTCAGCTCTTCCCGAAGAGCCACTGGTACTCGCCGTGGAAAATGTTGCACTGGGGACACTGTAGTGTCCGTCTCGATATGATAAAGGCCGGGCAGGCTTCCGAGACCTTCGAACACATCAGCATATCTCTCCACAATGTTTAAAGATGACGTCACAGAATGGCAGATATTCGAGTGGTCCGGTAATTTAAACTCCATTAACCCAAGCTTTTCGCACGTCTCGCCGGATAATAGGGGCATCAAATCGTCGTTTAAAATATGAAAATCCATTTTATGTACCTTGCCATTGTACAAGCAATTTAGCGTACATTGACCAATCGACTTAATGGACGCTCCACCGTATGCCGTAATCCTTGTTGCATTGTTGCGGATGTTAGAACCGAGTGCAGCTCGGTTGTAAATATTCTTATTAATGGTATTGCATGTGGACCCAGAATCGAGTTGGAATCTAACGGAGATGGGAGAACAATCGTTGGCATTTACCTTTAGAGTGACGACACGTAACACATCTCACTTAGTTGACTATTTTCATAGTAACTTCCTGATTTGGTTGAGTTCCAGGATACCCTGCTGTAACGACTATCGCCAACGAATCACCATACAGTTCCAACACGGGCTACTATATTAATAAAATGTACAAAGATATCAAATCATGTATTGCCCCCAATATTCAAGCTGCTAAGTTGTTATAACTTGTTATATTTCAAATGAATATTTAAATTGGTTTGTTTGATAGTTGATTATTGAACATATAATTCACAGGATATATTCAATTCACAGGACATTTCCTTAATTGGTATTCAGCGGTAACTAAAAAAAACATAAATGCATATAAGACGAAATAAAAAGGAAAAAACTATCACAAAATTATACCTTAACAATTGCGTGTCCGTTACTTCGACAAATGTTGAATATTTACTTCTATAATATTAAATTACCATTAATAACCTAAACGAATATATCAAATCAAAACGTATTAAAACATATACCTTCTTAACCAAAGGAAACTGCTGCTTCCTAGCAGCCGAAATCGAAAAGAACTATTCATATTAAAAACGTGAAATCAGCAAGGACAAATCATAGAAATAAAATGTAATCAAAATTCAACGAACCATCGATTAATGATAAAATTGTAAAAACACGAAACTTCACGTTGCAGTTTAAAAGTTTTGTTCGATAGAGTTGCTTGGTGGGTTATTGTGTCGCTATTTAGTCGAAGAATTGATAGTTCGAAACTCGATTCTGGTTGATTGTGTTGGTGAAGCACTTAGCGGACTTTGCATGAGTCCAGTGGATTATATTTAGATATTTGTGGGTGCGAGGTTATTTAACGATTATAACTAGTGTTATAACACTCTCTGCGAGAAAAATATTAGTGTTGTGCTGTTGCTTAACTGCATGTTCAACTTGTTTTAAATTTACTTTCAGAATTTCATTTTAGAAGGACATGAGATTGATGATCTAAAAGTGTGGTTTGAAGGATACAAATCCGCGATCACTGAACCAAAACAGTTGGGTTACTGATCCAAATGGAAGAACAATAGAAATAATATAATACCCTAACATTATCGACACTTCTGTACAAAGCTCTAAAGCATAGATACTACACGTTTATGTTGGTGATATATTTTACATTAGAAATTAATAAAACACAATCGAATCAGTTTATTATTAAATGCATGAGTTAATTTAAATATTGCTCCATGTATTCAATAAACGCTTATATTGTTCAAATGTTGATTTAATTATTGTTCCATATATTCAATAAACGCTTATATTGTTCAAATGTTGATTGAATTATTGTTCCATATATTCAATTAAGGCTTATATTGTTCAAATGTTGATTTAATTATTGTTCCATATATTCAATGAACGCTTATATTGTTCAAATGTTGATTTAATTCATGTTCCATGTATTCAATAAACGATGATATTGTTTAAATGTTGATTTAAATATTGTCCATATATTCAATAAACGCTTATATTGTTCAAATGTTGATTTAATTATTGTTCCATATATTCAATGAAAGCTTATATTGTTTAAATGTTGATTTAATCATTGTTCCATGTATTCAATAAACGATTATATTCTTTAAATGGTGATTTAATTATTGTTCCATGTATTCAATAAACGATTATATTGTTTAAATGTTGATTTAATTATTGTTTCATGTATTCAATAAACGATTATATTGTTCAAATGTTGATTTAATTTTTGCTTCATGTATTCAATAAACAATTATATTGTTCAAATGTTGATATAATTATTGTTCCAGGTATTCAATAATCGTTAATATTGTTCAAATGTTAATTTAATTATTGTTTCATATATTCAATAAACGCTTATATTGTTCAAATGTTGATTTAATTATTGTTCCAAGTATTCAATAAACGATTATATTGTTCAAATGTTGATTTAATCCCTCCCACATGGCTTCCTACCCACGAGGATATAAATAACCCAACCATCCACACACTGTAATAGCTCCAGCAACTCGACTGTAGACATGAGGTGTCTTACGATACCCGTGAATAAAGCCTGGCTTCCCACCAACGAGGATTTAAATGAACTAATCATCCACACACTGTATTAGCTCCAGTAACTCGACTGTGGGCATGAGGTGTCTTACGATACTCGTGGATAAAGTCTGGCTTCCCACCCACGAGGATATAAATGAACCAACCGTCCACACACTGTAATAGCTCCAGCAACTCGACTGTGGGCATGAGGTGTCTTACGATACTCGTGAATAAAGCCTAGCTTCTCACCCACGAGGATATAAATGAACCAACCATCCACACACTGTAATAGCTCCACCAACTCGACTGTGAGCATGAGGTGTCTTATGATACCCGCGAATAAAGCCTGGCTTCCCACCCACGCGGATATAAATGAACCAACCATCCACACACTGTAATAGCTCCAGCAACTCGACTTTACGCATGAGGTGTCTTACGATACCCGTGAATAAAGCCTGGCTTCCCACCCACGAGGATATAAATGAACCAATCATCCACACACTGTAATAGCTACAGTAACTCGACTGTGGGCATGAGGTGTCTTACGATACTCGTAGATAAAGCCTGGCTTCTCTCCCACGAGGATATAAATGAACCAACCATCCACACACTGTGATAGCTCCACCAACTCGACTGTGAGCATGAGGTGTCTTACGATATCCGTGAATAAAGCCTGGCTTCCCACCCACGAGGATATAAATGAACCAACCATCCACACACTGTAATAGCTCCAGCAACTCCACTGTGGGCATGAGGTGTCTTACGATACCCGTAAAAAAATCCTGGCTTCCCATCCACAAGAATATTAATAAACCAACAACCCACACACTGTAATAGCTCCAGCAACTCGACTGTGGGCATGAGGTGTTTTACGATACCCGTGGATAAAGCCTGGCTTCCCACCCACGAGGATATAAATGAACCAACCATCCACACACTGTAATAGCTCCAGCAACTCGAGAATATAATGACAACAATACATAGAATGTTCGCCCACACCCTTGGTTAAAGTTTGAAACCACCAACCTTAAACCCCAGCAAGGGAGGTCTTGAACAACTCGTCACAAAACGCAAATATTTCCTTTTTTCTTCTTTGTTAAAATTGTGCAAAACTCTCCAGAATATTTGGATCGTTGGGTGTTCGGCTGTGTAACCTATTTTGGGATAGAAATAATATAAATCAACAAGGAAACAACCATAAAACATAAAATTATTACAACAACAAGGAAATATTTCAATAATAGGAAATTCCTACAAGCAAAAATGGAATTTACATAAAAAAAAACAATTTGTTGATATTTTTTATATTTTTGTTTTTAAAAGTTTCACCAACAATGACCAACCACACATGACACTATGGACAACCTGAATATGCCGCGTTGGTCTTCATATCGTCAACGTCAATTGCCACCTTCGCTCCTGAGATGATTGTCTGGTACTCCCGGTGGTCAAACATCCGCAACCACTCGATGGAGATTACGTCAGCGAATCCATCACGAAATCGGTCAACCGCGACTCGCATTTGAATGTTGAGTTTGTAGTTGGATAGTAGATGGATGTATCTTGTAAATATAACATATCTATGAACCTTTTAATATATTGGATATCTTGTTACAAATTGATTTGCAGTTTAATAAGATATCTATGAATTTTATAATATATCAGATATCTTTGAATCTCATGATATATAAGATATCTATAAATCTCATGATATATAAGATATCTATAAATCTCATAATATATAAGATATCTATGAATCTTATAATATAAAAGATATCTATGAATCTCATGATATATAAGATATCTATTAATAATACATGAGATATCTATAATTCTAATAATATACAAGATATCTATGAATCTCATAATATATAAGATATCTATGAATCTCGTAATATATAAGATATCTATGAATTTCATGATATATAAGATATCTATAAATCTCATAATATATAAAATATCTATGAATCTCAATATATATAAGATATTTATGAATCTTATAATATATAGGATATCTGTAAATCTCATAATATATAAGATATCTATGAATCTCATGATATCTAAGATATCTATGAATCTCACAATATATAAGATATCTATGAATCTCGTAATATATAAGATATCTATGAATCTCATGATATATAAGATATCTATGAATCTCGTAATGTATAAGATATCTATGAATCTCACAATATATAAGATATCTATAAATCTTATAATATAAAATATGTCTATGAATTAAATATTATACAAGATATCTATGAATCTCATAATATATAAGATATCTATGAATTTCATGATATATAAGATATCTATGAATCTAACAATATATAAGATATCTATGAATCTCATAATATATAACATATCTATTTCACCTGACGCAGTTGTCGTTGGTGACTTGGATATCTGACCCACCGGGTACGACGTCAGTCACCCGCGTCACCCCCAAATGATCATCGACAACCGTGAAGTTCAAATCGAGGTCGGTGACATCGCCTTCGTACGAACGAAGGAACATCAGGTTTCTATGGACGGTGGGAATTGGAAGGAATGGGGAGCCCCAACCGATTAGCCGCTAGGTGGCCGCTCAAAATATTTGTTCCCAACAACAACCTGTCATCAGAGACGCGCAATTCATTTTTTAACTTTACAGAAAAGTGTTAACGCTGTTTCAAATGAAAAGAAAGCTTAATTACGATTTGTGACTGCAAGTATAAGTAACCGTAGGCTACCAGTACACTTATTTTTACTTGTCGCCTTTCGCAGATTTTAGTGTAACCTACTATATATCTCCTACATTGTACAATGCCTCAGTGCTGTGTGCCCAAATGCAACAACAGAAAGGGTGGCCATTGTTTTCCCAAAGAAAAAACTATAAGAAGAAAATGGCAGGTTGCCATTAAAAGGGTCAATCCCGGAACGGATGCTTTCTGGGAACCTGGCCCCTTAGGAAGAGTGTGCAGTGACCACTTCAAAGAAGACGATTATACTATTACACAAAAAAGTAGGTGGTCTACACTATTCTATTAATTATGGTACATTGGATGTCGATGCAATCCAACTATTGGTTGACAGACCCATATTGTAAAGCCTAGGTGAAACACAGTAGTCTTAAACATGACCAAGGCCTTTACCTAGTTCTAATGCTTTGCCTAATTTGCAGACAAATACAAAATTCTTAAAAAGGAGGCTGTGCCTTCAATTTTTAAATTTAAAACAATTGAGCAGAGCGTGGTCGTAAGAGAAATTTGGCTGGACTGGCATCCACCATAAGCACCACTGACATTATCACAATGAAAAGTAATGATTTTGAGGTTGGAAGTGAAGTGGAGGTGTCTACAGCCAGCTATTGCCAAGAACAGCCAGCTATTGCCATCCAAACATTTAAAACAAATGCAAGTCAAAAAGAAAAACCTTCTTCTCAAACCAATGTAAAAATTGCGCCCACCCCTCTTGTACAGTATAAAAGTAATAGTGACGCAGTACAGTATTACACTGGTTTTAAAGATTTTGAACATTTTACGTTTTTTTTTCCAAATTTTGGGTCCTGCTGCATCCCATCTAATTTATAAAAGTAAATCGCTTTCACCTCAGGAACAGTTATTTATGACGTTAATGAAGTTAAGGCAAGCCAAAGATGACTTTGAACTTGGCCTGATGTTTAGTGTCTCTGAATCAACCGTAAACAGCATAATTTCTACATGGATCAATTTCATGTATTTTCAGATGAAAGAGATTAACATTTGGCCCGATGCCAATGTTGTTCAGCAGCATATGCCGACTGATTTTAAACGGAAATTTCCAAATACGAGAATAATTTTAGATGCAACAGAAATACCAATCCAAAAACCAACAGATTTAAATGCACAAAGTGCAACTTTTTCTTCTTACAAAAACAGAAATACATTCAAAACTATGATAGGGTGTACACCATCAGGGGTTATATCATATATCTCTGACACATATGGTGGTAGAACTACAGACAGGCAAATCATTGAGCGATCAACACTTTTGCAAAATAATAAGTTTCAGTCTGGTGATAGTATTATGGCTGATAGGGGCATCATGAGACAAGATTTGTTTGCCTTACAAAACGTTGCTGTGAACACTCCCCATGTTCTTCAGGGTAAAACGCAGTTCTCTCCACAAGAAATTGTTAATGATAGAAGGGTGGCTTCAAAGCGAATTCATATAGAGCGTATCATTGGCTTAAGTAAAACTTTTAAAATACTGAAGAAAGAACTGCATCATGCAAAGTTGGGAACTGGGGATAAAATCATTTTTGTTTGTTTTATGATTAGTAACTTTAAGAATAACATTGTCGATAAATTTGCCTAATAAGGTTTTACCATTTTCGATTTGTGTGTGTTTAATTTTACCATTTTTTGTTGCAGTTACTACTGTATAATAAACTTGCATTTTTAAAACTGGTTGAGCTTTGGAAGCAAATCATTTTCCCAAAACAATTGGTCAAAATCAATTAAATCAACAAATAAATTGGCTTCTTTTTCACCAGGAGTATAAACTATAAGGTAACAATGTTTTCTTTTGGTTATAGCCATTTGTCCTTGAATCTGGCAAAAATATGGATGATTCTTTTTAAGCCGCATATTTCCAGAAGAATCAACATGTAAAAAGCTGAACTTTGGGCCAATAGTAATGACATCATACCTTCCAGCAAACGGACACTTAACCTCAACAATGTGATCATTGCCTACATAACCGTCTGGTGTAGCACCCAGGTATGGGTATTCAAGGCATACACTTAAACCACATTTTAGAACCGATACCCTTTCAATTTTTTCAAACACTTCTATGGCATCCTTCTCATACTGCTGGCCATGCACAACTGCTGGTACAAATAGCTTGGGTGGAAATAAAATTTCATGACATAATTTGGTCATATCCCGACTTTCAGTTGAATGGTAAATTGTACCAAACTTGCTTGCAGTTATTCTCCATTCCCGCTCGACTAGCCACTGCTTATTCTCGGATTGACCTCTCGTCTCCTTTTCAATGCTGGTTATCATCTCCTGGGTAACCTGCAAAAATTTTACAAACCAGTTGAAATATGTATAACTGTGACAGACTAAAACAGTTACATAACATACTTTTACAGCAGCCTGAACCCAGTATTCAGGGAACTTCCTTTTCAGGTAATCGTGATCAAGTGCTGCTGCTTGAAGATGTGCACGAGAATATAAATATCTCATTGAAATATTTGATTTAGAGGCATGACAAAAATTAATAACCAAGTTTTGGACATAATCATTATATCCTGGTTGTCCACGAAACTTCAGCGGTCTGCAATCTTCAGATATTGGAATTTCAGTTTTTCTTTTAAGATTAGCAGCCTTGACCGGGGATCCTGCATGTTTAAACTAGTTAATTCCATTCTGCCAATACTTATATGGCATAGAAAAACATATTAATTTTTCCATTAAGCATAAACACATTAAACATACCCGAATACATTTTTTTTGGTTTGTGAAAGGTCTGAATCATATCTGTGCAACTCTTTCCTGTCTGGAGAATCCCAGTGTCTTTGAATTGTTTCAGCAACAGTAGCATTGCTGCAACATGCTTACATGTTCCATGGGGTCCAGTGCCTGCAGGGCATTCACAAGTTGTATTTACCACCTCCCCACGTTCTGTCAATCTTAAGCGTACATAATAGACAACCTGGAAGAAATAATGTCTGTTTAAGAACTGGACTCGTTGCACTGATTTCTTTGGTCAAGGCTTTACTGACATTGCTCCAAAATCCAAAAACCATTTAATTAAATATATACTGGTAAAGCGGTAACATATAATTAAATTTTTGTTAAATTCCTTGGTCTAACTTTAAATGACAACCTTTCCTGGAAACCACACATGCAAACACTCCTTAAGAAACTTAACACTAATTTACTTATGGTACGTAAAATAAAACGCCTTGTTGACCAACGCTCACTCTTCACATTATACCACTCACTAATACTAAGTCACCTTCAATATTGCATATCCACCTGGTGTTATGGTAATAACTTAATTCTAACTAAATTACAGCGAGTGTGCAATAAGTTCATTCGCCTAATATTTAACCTTGGTAAACGAGAAAATACAGTTTCTATAATGAGACAACATGGACTTTTAACAATTCATGATATGCACAAATTACAAATATTATCCATAATGCACAAATGCCATACCAATACACTTCCCCCTGCCCTCCACAATTGCATACCCAACAAACCTAAAAGTACTATGAAAACAAGAAGCAATTCCCAATTTTTAATTCTCTTTTGTAACAAGTCCCTATCCCAACAATCCCTGAAATACATAGGCCCAAAGTTTTGGCAACTACTACCCAACAACATTCGTGAGATTAAATCGCTCAAAAAGTTTACCAAAGCTGTCAAACAACACCTCTTGGAAGACCCTCATCCGCTTCCCTAGTTTCTCTAATATTTACACCAAATAATTTTTTTTTTTTTTAATTTTTTTTTTAAACACTTAAGAAAGTTAAACACTTAAGAATTCCCATGTGTAAGTTAAAATTTTATTTTCTCCTTTCCAAAATAAATCCCACTTAATCTGCTTTACCTTATCTATCCTTTTGCATTTATTTACACCTGCATGCATTTTTATTCACTTGTACTCACATGTTGATTTCCCTAATAAAATTATATGCACGCGTTTCCAGATTTTGTTCATTTTAAATTATGATCATCATGTGAAATCACAGTCTTAACTTCTTGTGCATGTTATCAATAGTGATTTTGTCTACACAATCCACAAGTTTTATTTACAATGATGTTTATTACAGTGTTCTGTTACTTGGTAAGCCGTTGGCACACTTGGTTTTCTTTTTCTGTGAAATAGTTTTTTGCCGGCCCTAACAGAGCTGTATTTTAAAGCTTGTCACTTTAATCTTATTACTTCTTTTTGGTTTTTAAATGTTTTTTCCACCATCTGATTGCACACCACCCTGTCTCCTAACCTGTTTTTATCTAATCTATCTATATTTCTATTTCTTCACTGTCTTGTAGCATTTTTACAACCATACTGCCAAGACATTATTGTTCCAGATATCCGGACATCGAAATTTCATCTACAAGGAGAAGGTCGTCCGTTTTCTCTTCGTGGCCTCTTTCTCCCCAAATTATCTGTTCGAGAGTTGGTGGTGTGATCTTCAGATGAATATGGCCGTCAATATTAAACTAACATGTCACAACCAATTTGCTTTCATATAATCGGATCCTTGCTGCAATCTTTAGTATTTTTTATTTTCTAGCCATCCTTTTTTTGGCTCGCTAATTATTTATGTATTTATTTTTATTATTTACTTATTTATTTATTTTAATTGTTTTTTGTTATCTATGGTGCACTACTGTAGTGCTCCTTTTCACACTTCTAAATAAGTATCAAATGCATTAGTGTTATGCAATTTGTGTGTTTTAATGATAATATTTAATGCAAATATGCCCCGGTAAGTGTGCTTGAAACTAATAGTGTCATCTGACATTAGTGGAATTTCATTTTAGGGGGTTTTTCTTTTTCCACTCTGGTCCGCGCTTTCGGGCCACACCTTCTCCTAAAGCCGGCTCCCCCTCAGTACTGGTCGCGCTTTACCGCACACTTTTCTTCAGGGCTTTATATTGTTTGGTTTTAATTAAATTTTGTTTGCACATTATTGTTCTTTCGCCTAGGTTTGCCGGCCGCGTCCGCTATATTTATTAAATTATATCCTTTTTTTTTCAATGACGTGTTTTAACGACTGTTCGTTTTGCCGTCTTTTCCTGTTCCTGTGTCGTTATTATATTCGCTTGCCTTTTTTAAATACTAGGACAAAAAATGAATAAACTAAAACTAAACTAAATTACGTCATCCTAACCTTTTTTTGCATAGAAGCCATTACCATCCCAGATAAATAAAATTCACTTCCAGATCTGGTGTAGCTACATGTTGCCACTCGATGGCTATGTAACATAAGACTACCTTTGGTAATAGCCTTACAATTATTCAAGCAAACAAGATCAGATGCCAGATATATCTTATAATAACACTCAATTGACGATATTGTCACATTCGGGATGTAGTGTCGATGGTGTTGTTCAAGTTGTTTAAATCCAGAACAGGGCCATGTTGGTAAAACTGCTGGTGGTAAAACAACCTCAGCATTTTGGAAGTTGTCATTTTTGTCATATGCTTGTAATCTAAGAATAAAATATAGTTAAAATCGGGCATGGCTGGACAATACTAAAAGCAGGAAATAAGAAACTACAGACAACTTTACTCATCACTAACCCACCCTAAATCCTTACAGAATTAAGGTGCACGAAGTATTTTTATACAGTAGTACAATTAATTAGGCCTACCAGTAATTAAATACAGGCCTAACCTTTTTAGCAAATCTGCCTTTCTACCACTTATCTTCGCACCCCTTGCCCTCAACTCCCCTTGCAATTTACTGACTGTAAGGTGGCTGTACATATTGCCTCTTACTCTTGACAGGTCCTATAATGATAACAAGGTAATCTGGAATGTGAACAAAAAATCTTAAGTCTTCCGGTAGGCCTAACCTAGGCTACTGTATTCTAAACTTGCGGTCAGTAATCCAGGCAACTAAAATTTACGGTACTTACGTTTCTTAATTTTAAATAACGTTTGGCAACTAAATTAAGCTTACTTTTCACTTGAAACAGCGTTAGCACTTTTCTGTAAAGTTAAAAAATGAATTGCGCGTCTCTGACGACAAGTTGTTGTTGGGAACAAATATTTTGAGCGGCCACCTAGCGGCTAATCGGTTGGGGCTCCCCATTCAAACTGCATTATATCTATTGCTACCTTGTTATACACTATTCAACAATGAATGATGCAAACCTGTAAAAATCCTGGTCGAGGGATTGAAGGTGATTTATGTCGACATCAGCATTTTTCGGCCGAAGTAATTTGCATAAAAAGAAAGCAGCCAATGGCAGCTCAACCCTCATTCCTTCATATATCACCTGGGTTATTGTGGTCATTTGGTGGATGGTTTGACTACAACACATGGGTAGCTATGTGGTTGTGGTTTGGTGGGTTAGTACATGTAACGTGCATTTGAAAAATATTCCAGGAATTTTTGAACATTGGTGAAAATTTGCTGACTCACCTTCCCTAACAATCGGCCAAGAACGAAGAAGTGCTGACTCATATTCTCGACCACCCCATCAGCACAAGGGTTGGGGTACAAATCCCTGTCGTCGGTTAACTTGAACAACCCGCGCGAAGGTTCAAACGCAGTACGTACCAACTGTTGGTAAAACTCCAAGGTTACCCCAGCCTCATGCCCCGCCTCTTCAGCCCCGGCTGAGTTAATAAAGTGGACTCTCAATGTTCGCCGTAAATCGGGGGCTGGAAGAAGGTTTTCACATTATGGACATTATACATAAATTATGACATCACAAGAACAATTATGACATCACTCAAACAATTATGACACCACAAAACCAGTATGACATCAAACAAACAATTATGACAAATCACAACCAGTATGACATCACACAACAAATTATGACATCACACAACAAATTATGACATCACACAACCAATTATGACATCACACAAGCAGTATGACATCACACAACCAGTATGACATCACACAACCATTATAACACCACAAAACCAATTATGACATCACACATCCATTATGACATCACACAACCAATTATGACATCACACAACCAGTATGACATCACACAACCAGTATGACATCACACAACCAGTATGACACCACACAACTAGTATGACATCACACAACAAATTATGACATCACACACCAATTATGATATCACACACCAGTATGACATCACACAACCACTATGACATCACACAACCACTATAACATCACACAACCAATTATGACATCACACAACCGGTATGACATCTCAAAATTATTTAATTTACCTCTGTGATTCAAGTAAACCACAATAACCAAGGAACTTCCAAGATAGGTGATAAAAACGCACCACCGGCAGCCGTGGCATCACATCGGCACCCTTGGCACCACGGACAAATAGGGCTGGGTTATGTGTGCATAGGGGTGGGTTATGGGTGCATAGGGGTGGGTTATGTGTGCATAGGGGTGGGTTATGTGTGCATAGGGGTGGGTTATGGGTGCATAGGGGTGGGTTATGTGTGCATAGGGGTGGGTTATGTGTGCATAGGGGTGGGTTATGGGTGCATAGGGGTGGGTTATGGATGCATATGGGTGGGTTATGGGTGCATAGGGGTGGGTTATGGGTGCATAGGGGTGGGTTATAGGTGCAAAGGGGCGGGTTATGGGTGCATAGGGGTGGGTTATGGGTGCATAGGGCTGGGTTATGGGTGCATAGGGGTGGGTTATGGGTGCATAGGGGTGGGTTATGGGTGCATAGGGGTGGGTTATGGGTGCATAGGGGTGGGTTATGGGTGCATAGGGGTGGCTTATAGGTGCAAAGGGGCGGGTTATGGGTGCATAGGGGTGGGTTATGGGTGCATAGGGCTGGGTTATGGGTGCATAGGGGTGGGTTATGGGTGCATAGGGGTGGGTTATGTGTTTACAGGGGTGGGTTATGGGTGCATAGGGGTAGGTTATGGGTGCATAGGGGTGGATTATGGGTGCAAAGGGGTGGGTAACAGATGCATAGGGGTGGGTTATTGTTGCATAGGGGTGGGTTATTGGTGCATAGGGGTGGGTTATTGATGAATAGGGGTGGGTGATAGGTGCATAGGGGTGGGTGATGGTTGCATAGGGGGGGTTATGGCTGCATAGGATTGGGTTATGGATGCATAGGGGTGGGTTATGTGTGCATATGGGTGGGTTGTGGGTGCATAGGGGTGGGTTATGGATGCATCGGAGTGGGTTATGGGTGCATAGGGGTGGGTTATGGATGCATAGGGGTGGGTGATGTGTGCATAGGGGTGGGTGATAGGTGCATAGGGGTGGGTGATAGGCTCATAGGAGTGGGTTATGGGTGCATAGGGGGTGGGTGATGGGTGCATAGGGGTGGATTATGAGTGCATAGGGGTGTGTATGGGTGCATAGGGGTGGATTATGGGTGCATAGGGGTGGGTTATGGTTTGCATAAGAATGGGTTATGGGTGCATAGGGGTGGGTTATGGGTGCATAGGGGTGGGTTATGAGTGCATAGGGGTGGGTTATAAGTGCATAGGGGTGGGTGATAGGCGCATAGGAGTGGGTTATGGGTGCATAGGGGTGGGTGATGGGTGCATAGGGGTGGGTTATGGGTGGGTTATGGATTCATAGGGATGGGTTATGCGAGCATAGGGGTGGGTTATGTGTGCATAGGGTCGGTTATGTGTGCATAAGGGTGGGTTATGGGTGCATAGGAGTGGGTTATGCATGCATAGGGGTGGGTTATGTGTGCATAGGGGTGGGTGATGGGTGCATAGGGGTGGGTTATGTGTGCAATGGGGTGGGTTATGTGTGCATTAGGGTGGGTTATGGGTGCATAGGGGTGGGTTATGGGTGCATAGGGGTGTGGTTATGGGTGCATGGGGGTGGGTTATGGGTGCATAGGGGTGGGTTATGGGTGCATAGGAGTGGGTTATGGATGCATAGGGGTGGGTTATGTGTGCATAGGGGTGGGTTATGTGTGCAAAGGGGTGGGTTATGTGTGCATAGGGGTGGGTGGGTTATGTGTGCATTGGGGTGGGGTTATGTGTGCATAGGGGTGGGTTATGTGTGCATAGGGTCGGTTATGTGTGCATAAGGGTGGGTTATGGGTGCATAGGAGTGGGTTATGCATGCATAGGGGTGGGTTATGGGTGCACAGGGGTGGGTGGGTTATGGGTGCATAGGGATGGGATATGGATGCGTAGGGGTGGGTTATGGGTGCATGGGGTGGGTTATGGGTGCATAGGGGTGGGTTATGGGTGCATAGGGGTGGGTTATTTGTGCATAGGGGTGGGTTATGGGTGCATAGGGGTGGGTTATGGGTGCATAGGGGTGGGTTATGTGTGCATAGGGGTGGGTTATGTGTGCATAGGGGTGGATTATGTTGCATAGGGGTGGGTTATGGGTGCATAGGA
>CH001594.1:55355-70455 GCA_000149265.1 Ciona savignyi | reverse complement strand
TAAATGAACACAGAAATATGAATAAACACAGAAATATAAAAGGACACAGAAATATAAAAGGACACAGAAATATAAAAAAAGAACGTAGAACCATGAAAAAAACCCATGCCTTTAATTTAAAGAGGACTGTCTGGGTTTGTGCTTGCAAGCCATGTAGATTCACATTCTTCTACTGGCGCAGTGTCTGTGCTAAAATCACTTTGAACTTGCTCATTTGTGCTTGCCATTAATTTGGATGTCCGGCGAATGTTCCGCCCTCCTACCCAATCCGGTGCTTGGGAGAGGACTACTCCTATAGTAACCCCAACATCGGCGTAGGGTGCATTTTTGTGCAATGTATGGGGCAAGACGTCTGCAAAGTAAAGTTTTAATTAAAGATAACCAAACACATATTATTAAATTCACTATCAACACTCAACAAACGTCACACTGCAGTAGCTTAGGTAGACCAAATGTGGTTGGTTAGTCTAAAATAAATTAGTTTAAGCAGTTAAAGGGTTAATCATTAGCTGAAAGCTTGAGCGTGATGCAAAAGAGCAGAGAACAGAAGATTAAGCAATAAAAACAGGATAAGGGTAAGTGAGAGAACGTGGAGAAGGGGGATACTAGTCACAGAGCAAAAACCGAATGAAGTAAAGCAAAGGGGTAAAATAATTGTGGGAATGTGGCACAGAGAGTGAGAAAGCGTACATCACCTTTCAGTCGAGAGGTTGCAAGTCGAAACCAGCCGCAGGCTAGTCAGTTGCGTCCTTGGGCAAGGCACTTAGCGGATGTCGTCTGAACCTGGTGGATCAACGGGGGGAACTAAAAAACCAGCAACGTCTCATTCAATCTTAAACATCACACTGCAATAGCTGGGGTAACTGGACAGTGGCCACGAGTTATCAGATGATAACCGTGTATAAAATCGTTTAATGTAATTTCCCCACATGCAAGGATCGAAATTTCCCCTACATCTATATATAAAAGGTTCTGTTAAATGGTAAATTACTGATTAGTAACCTGGATGGAGTAAACCTACCCAAACTTTTAACAGTGGTTAATTTTTAAAAATTCAGACACTAATTCCAAAACAATCAAATGTAAACGGATTTATAACGGCTTACTTGTGAGAAGACTGTAGAGACTGCTGTTCTTAAAAGACTTCTTTGTCATTTTTCTGCCCAATCCCAACCCAGTCCAAGAATATTGGACAGCCAACTCCTTGGTCATAAAAGCTTTAATAAATCTTCTAATACAGGAACGTATATCTTTGCTGTCCACTTTTCTTCCAAGGCCTTTAAAATCCTAAAAAAATAAAGAAATATATATAGAAATTAAAGATTAAATACTTGAGTACAGTTAAATACACTCAGATAAGTTCCGGTAATCATCATACCACAACAGGTCCAAAATTCCCAGATAGATTGCTTATTGTGTGGTAAAAATAAGTAAAAAGCAAGCTCCGATTAACGAGGTTTTACTTACATTAAATTGATCTACTGTTGCAGCAAGTTCTTCCTCGGTGCATGCAGGTTGAAATGTGAAAGGCTGCTCCTTCACATGTGGTGTCCCAGCCAATGATGAATTGAAGGATCTGTAAATATTAAGCAGTATTATCTAAGATTTATTGCGGAATGTGCACATCAATAATAAACTGTACCGGTACAAGGAGTTAGGGTACCATACTATTATGTAAAACAGTTTTCGCATGACCATACAGATATATGATTTACAAAAGCCTACCTTTTAGGAGGATTCATATTCTTAACTACCGCTTGTACCGGTAGAGTGTCTTGTTGAGGTACCGGTAGTGGAGCTAGAGAAATACGCTCATCCTTACTATCTGATCCAGCAGAAGATGTAGACACATTTCCAGCCTTGTATGCCTTCTCTATGGATTTTTCATACGAGTCTATGTCATAAAGAAAAATAAGTAATAATAATATTGTATTTTAGTATTACAGATAATTGATATTAAAAGATTATATGAATCACTGCGACTTCGAACGAATAACAACACATATTATGCTATGTATATATTTGTTAGTAAACTCAAAGTTTAAACCATGTATTAAAACAAAAACTTACTAGCTTGACACAAAATCTTGCATTTATATGCCTGCCTTTCACCCATCACTCGGCTGCACCTTATCTTTTGCCATCTGTGAAACGCTACTATTTTTTGTTGGCCATAGACAGGTGTTGTTGCCCACCATCCAGCTTTTGTGAACCGCATCAGACGTACGACATTGGTTGAATTGAACAAACACAAAATTCTTCATTTTTTAATATATGTATGTACCTGTTTTAGACAAATATGGTGTAAAAATGACACTGCCAAGTGCAAGTTATCAACAAACATCAAAATACTGCATGAGTTAATTGCATTGCAATGAACTTTGATCTATATGACAAAAGAATACATTTTGAAATAGACTCATTAAACTCAATCACATTATAACAATCAATGATATTAAACACTTTAAAAATTCAAATCTCTGAAAAATGAATTGCTTTAGAAAACAGCATCTTAATATCCGCATATTTTTGAACAACAAGGTACCTACAAATATTACATTCAATTAAATCACATACTTTAGCTATGGATTCATTATATCGAACAGTGGAATCAGCCATGGATTTAACATTTATAACACAACCGTTGAAAAGCTCAGCCTTTTTGTAATGAACAACATTGCATTCCTTAAAGCATTTCAGTTCAACACCAGTGTCAATCGAGCTAAAGAACTTGCCAGCGTGAGTAGTAAACTTTAACTTAGTACTCGTTACGATATTAACGTTTTCGTGAAAGACATGAGAAGCAATTTGTTCAAGTGGCTTGTATCCAGACCGTACACAATTTTTTAAAACTCCAAGATAACTTTCAAATGGAAAGCAATTTACATAATCCAGAGAACCATATAACTTAAAATCTTCAACTAAATGAATGATGTTGTGCACGTTATATGAAAGGAACCCCTTACCGTACAGCGATATACATTCACTTGAAAATTCAACAAGATTCTTATGACAAATACCAATGTCACTTTCATTACTATACTGGCGAAAAAGATAACGCATTGCAACACTAAATTTTAAAAAATGTCTGTATCTCTTCTTGTCCAACACATCCCGCCTTCCTAGAACAGCAACACCAGCATATAGCAAAAACAATCTCAATTCTGATGCTTTCCAATAAGCCACTTTAGATATTGGCCGCATTTTTCTATTAAACTCACTTGGAATAAATGTTCGGATCTCTTGCATAGCCACATTGAAACTTTTTATGGAAGATGACGACAGCTTTGCATGGTTTTGCCTAAAAAATATTTTTAAATAATAAAAAAAATGGCAACAATAAAATAAACAGGTCTGCAAGTCATAAATTCATCCAAAATTACCCAATCCGAACATAGGAACTCAATAGAAAAAACGCAAAAATACGGGAAAAATAACAAATGGAAACGACATGGCAAATTAGTTTAAACAACATAAATACGTTTTAACTCCTTTCCACCACATCAGTAGTCTCTCCATAACCCCTATACAGCATAGGTGCATATAATCCAAGGGAAAGCCATCCACCATGTTGACACCAAATGTAGATAAAAAGATGTTCCTTTGTGATGATTCTTGTCGTTTGCTTGACAAAATCATCATCTTTTCTACCCCTACAGTTTGTTTTCAAGAAGCAAACATGTCTTGAGAGGTTATCATACACACCATGCACTGTGCAGCGTTCGCATCTGTTATAACCAGAATGCAGTTTAATACATTTTAATGAGCTTCGGGCTGGTGCAGTACACACAAAAATTCCATTACTGGATAATTCACATGTTTTGCCATTGCAAACTATGGGATTACTTCGGAGGTTATCCATATCATGCAAAAATATCCGGCAAGAAAACTGCTGGTGGTGGCACTCTCTATTGCTTGATTTCTTCGTACTGTAAATACCTGCGCATAATGGTCTCATTTGCAGTCTGTAAATGGTCACTAAAATTGGATATATTTTAAAATCTGGAGAGTGGCGGAACGGAGGCAACCCATAAATATTTATAACAAGGTGATATTTCACAGTTCTTTGTAAGTGCCCATAAAAATGGAGTAATAAATCTTTTAAAGATTTTGTCCAGTTCGCAAAATGCACATATTTTCCCCCTTCCACAGCCCTGTATTGTAGTTTGGGCTTTGGAAATAAAGTGTTGTACGTTTTTGGCAACTCACTATGTAATGACTTCAAACACTTCAGCAATCTTGAAACAGACAATTTAGACACATTTACTTCTGCTAAGACCCACGATCTTAAAAACTGTGTAATATCCGGTGTCTCATTTATTGGCGCTTGGACATGTGAAGAGCTAATATCATCATGTACATTTTCCACTGAAGAGGTTCTACTGGAACATTCTTTTAAAACAGAAGGCTTCTTTGGTTCTGTAATTCTGATAACAAGACAGCAACGTATGGGTTTCAGCTGGTTTATGTCAGCTCGGCCATGTGTGGCTAAATCGTTCAAACGTCACAGACAAAAAATAGGCTATGTTTTTTTCTAAGGATTATCGAGTGGGCCATATATGTAACACCAGAGCATGGCCAGCCATAGAATATACTAACACAACACATACATATAAGGTTGGATTATGTTTGTACGGCCATAGGTTATATAAATCAAACATATGCCGGTCGATCCTGATAACCGGCCATAGATAGTTCGAAGATACTTCGTGAAATCGCATTGGTGCCACTTTCCTAAATGATGAAATAAACATAAATGTTAAGTTTGAGACGCCCTTTATTCCTAACCGACAGACCGTATAGTTCAGTGGGTTAGTGCGTCGACTTTTAGACAAAAGGTTGCAGCTTCAAAGCTGGTCGCTAGCTAGTTGATTGTGGTCTTGGGCAAGGCACTTGTCGGATATTATCGGAACGGACGAAAAACGACGTACAGCCTCATGCCAAGAAATATGGGCTGACAAATTAAAAGGAAATTAAACTTGACCTTAGTATTGTTTTAAAATCCAATCCAATCCAATCTTGTTGACTTTATGTTCTTACCTTTCACCCCAGTCAAAAAATATATTTGGCACATCCTTGGCCGGTTTCAATTTTCCTTGTATTATTTACTGTTTTACCTTGTACGGCCAAGTATGGCAAAAATCAAAGTTTTATGTTCGTATTATTTTCGTATTATCCATTTCTGTCCAAGTTTGTTTATTTTATATTTTTGTTGGCACCAATTTGGAAAATAAGAAAGTATAGACATGCGTTTGTTTTTAGTTTATTTATTAGTACGCGATAAATATTTTATAAACGAACTATCCTCGGCGCACTGTGCATGTGCCATGAATACTACGTGGATAATTCCATAGATTTCAAGAGTACGACAACGTTAAACCGAATAAAAAAAATAACATAATTATATGCGTATCTTTATTCTACCGAGGCTCGGTTACTTTGGAAAGTTTGGACTGTATTTAGTTTGGTATTAGTTTATTTTTTAGTTTCCACGTTAAATACACGCAACAAGAATCTTCTATAAAAAATAGAAAAAAGGAAAAATACGGCAAAACGACAGTCGTTAAAACACGTCTAGTTAGCAAATTAGTTAATTTAATATAGGTGGCCTATAGCCAGCATGCCCACCAATTCTAAATAATAATTAAAAATTTACAAATTCAAACAAAATATATATGTATTTAAATCAAAATTACTACACTTATTTGGTTACTTGACCAACAGTTGGGCTTGTACTTGTATTACAACTTGTATTAATACACTGTGGTAGACCGGTGGTATTAATTTTGGCAGCGCGTACAGGCGTTTCAGTTTGGCTTCTTCAGTTGGTTTATTTCTATCTATTCATGAAACAATTGGCTAGGGAATTGTCACGTGACTATGAGGTAATGAAATAAATCCCGCCAAATTTTTCACATGGTTTCCCCACAATTTACAGGTACATGGTTAAAAGAAATAGAAATAAAGTAATGACTACAGATTGGCTAAATTTATATTTTAAAGAGTTGTGTAAGTGTAATTAAATACAAATTAAGGTTCAATTGCCACTGATTCTAAGTTAATTTAATAATATTAAAAATATGTATTTGGTTTAGCAACACTAACACGACGGGGTTTCGAAACTGAAGAGGAAATTTTGTTTTTAACTGTTAGTGATCTGGAACGTCTGTTGGAAAGTCGAGTGTTACGGTTTGGTGGAATTTGAATTTTTTTTGTATTTTTTAGTGATTTAATGTAAAAGCGTAATTTTAAAACTTATAAACGTGTGCAGTTTAACTACAAAAGTCGTTTTTGGTGTGAGCCAGTGTAGGTAATATAAGCCTCTACGGTAGATTATATGCTATACATCTATATACATGCATATAGGCCTACTTAATTGCCTTGGCGTAAGGTACATTTTGTTTTGTGTATAATTAATTAATTTTATTTAAGCCTAATCTTCACTTTCTACAAGACTGGTCAAAATTAGGTACGATAGGCTATAGGTGTCATTTTTATCACGCTTGTATCTAATCTACAGGCCACATGCCCTCATTCTTCTTCCTTAGATGCCTCACCCTAAAGTAGATAGAACTTTCTATAAATCGTTTCATAAATTATCGAAACAGCAGCAAAGGTTGCGCGTTCAAAAAGCTTTGAATGATCTCACACCAGCCAAATCGTCTCCAGTAAATTTAAGAACACCTGCACCGGATATTGTCATTGGGAAAAGCAGCAGTTCTAATGAATTTGATGAGCCATCTGTCGGACTCATGGATGATGAGCCTATTGAATCCGACCAGCAGTTGTCTGATGAGGACTGTCCAAGTGAATCGTTCGTAAGTTATTTAAATGAAGTACAGGATTGTGCAGATAACTCCGACGAAGTATGTGACGTAGTAGAGACTGTTGTAAGAAGAGTGGTCCCGTATTATTACGGCCGAACTAAAGAAACCACAACCACAAAAGTTGTTGTGTGCCGAGACTCGGCGTCCTACAGTCTCCGACTTCAGTTAGCTAAATCATCAAGAAAATATAAGAAGTACAAACAGGTGGATATATATTCGGGTGAAAATCGCACTGTCATTGACACCCAGTGGTGGTATATTAATAATTACTACAATGGAAATGGGCTCCAGCAGTGTGAAAATAAAGGATTTGTTATTACACCAAACCTCTGTAACGGATCGCAGAATGCTCTGACGGTAGCGACGAGCTGTACGATGTTCCCGGTTTTAAATACAGAGCGTTGAGCAATTCCACACAACTCAAGCAATCGTGCGTTCTTCCCCAAGTGAATTTATTAAACAACAACTCATATTGTCAGGATAAGTCAGACATATGCTTTGTCGACGGAAAGTTAAAATGTTTTCGTTGCCTGGACAAAAAGCTAATGCTTTCACCCAAACAAGTGTGCGATGGTGTTATTGATTGTTACGATATGTCGGATGAATGTCTTTGTGAGAATCAGACGCTTTGCAATGACGTTTTAAGGGAATCCCGAAAGAACTGCCCGTTTGGCCAAATTCTCTGCAATAACGAATGTATGCCAAACGCGCACGTGGTTTGTAATAAATCGCTGAACTGTGACGGAAATGCAAACTTGAAGTATTGTATGAAATCTAGACCAGTAAACAGGAGTATCTATGAACCTACCGGTCATTTTTTATGCCCGACTAACCAAGGAGTCGTTTACATTAACGCGAGTGTGTGCGATGGGATACCAGAATGTTATGACCGAAAAGATGAATGTGGGGCGGGCTGTCCAATCGAATCCCATTTTTGTAAGTCTGATATCAAATGCCACCATGAGAAATTGTCAGTGGTGTGGAAAAGAAAGGGACTTATATTTCTTCTTAAAAGAGAGTACTGCAATGGCCGTCCGCGTTTCTCTTTCGCTTGTGGACTTGGATTTGACGAAACAAACTGCGATATTACTGCAACATATTATTACTGCAACACTCCGACCAAAAACTTTTTCAACATCGAGAAGTTATGACTATGCGACGGAGTGTTGGATTGCGATGATGATTCGGATGAATGGGAATCTGTGTGCAACGAAACCAGGTTTTACTGCAAGAGTAAACAGCCCCTCTCGGTTGGGCGCGAATGGGTAGAAAACGGGATAAAGGATTGTAGCGACGGTAGTGACGAATGCCCGGCGGACAGCAAGAAAGAGACTGTGTTTCATCTCCGTTTGAAATGATTGGCAACCCTGTGTTTCGTGTTATTTTATGGATGATGGGTGGGATCTCTCTGCTGGGCAACACTGCGGTTTGTATCATATCAATCATGCAGGTCAGAACAGCTCAATCGGAGCCGTTAAAAGTCGCCTTTCTTTGGCTGGTGGCTAACCTATCGGTGTCGGATTTACTCATGGGCGTCTATCTACTCTCAGTGTCTGCAATAGGAAGTCAGTTTTCTGGCAGTTATTGCTATCGTGATGCTGAATGGAGGAGCAGTCAAACTTGCTCGATTCTTGGTTATTTGGCTGTTGTTTCGACCGAAGTATCAGCTCTTATAATGGCGACGATGGCCACAATTCGACTTGTTTCTGTTTACTTTCCCGTGAGAACGAGCAGCATAAAACCTGTGAATTACGTCACACCTATCTGTTGCGCATGGTGCGTTGGTATACTTATCGGAATTCTCCCGTTGGCTAATTACAGATCAGGATATTTCGTTAAATCTGTGTGGTTTCCAAACTACTTCTTCAAGAGGCAGGAAATAGACAAGTCCGACATGGAATGGCTGGCGAATCGCGTCCATTACTTTTCAGACAACTCCTCAAGCAAGGACTGGTTTGGTGTCAAAGAAACCATCACAAACGCGTTCCAAGAACTCCCCATCAAAAGGTGAATTCGGTTACTTCAGTGAAACCAGCGTCTGCATGCCAAGATTGTTTGCTAAAGTGGGTGATGCTTCATGGGATTACTCGACCTTTATCATCGTTCTCAACTTCTGTCTGTTTGTATACATGGCGTGCTGTTACTTGATTCTATTTCAACGAAGCAGGAAAGTCACGAAGGCTTGAAAGTCCAAGTCGAGACGGTTGCTTCGAACAGTCGCTGCGATGATTCTTACAAATTTTTGTTGCTGGATTCCGATATGCATTATGGCCTTTAGTAGTTTAGCAGGTGTAAAGCTTGATAACATTGTATATGTGGTTTGCGCCGGAGTTTTGCACCCGTTAAACAGTGTACTTAACCCGTTGATCTATTCAGACCACGCCGTAAATTTTATGAGAAAATGGGTCAAAAAACATACTTCACTTTGGTCGTCCTAAATCGTGTGTTATTGTTTAGGCATTTTTAAACGTGTATTTATTTTTCTTTCTTTTTAATTAAGTATTTTAGTGTGTTAGCTGTTGTATATATAACAAATATATTTGGATTCAAAAATACACAAGGGCTGGTGGGTAATAGCAGGAATTATTGTGGGCACCATTTGAACAAAAAGTTCTACAAAGTACGGTCGTGGGCCGAATGGTTTAAACGGGTCCGATACATATACCAACTCGTATACAAAAACGGTCGTATTGACTAGTCCATCTAGGGTTTAAAACGCGACTAGGCTAAAAAAGAATAAAAATTGTAACAAAATAAGATCTGTCTGTTTTCTTATTTTAATTTAATTTTTATTGGGACCCAATTTTAGTAGCCCCAAAGGTAAAAGTACTTTTATTCGCATCAACCACGCAACACCACAGCGGTATAAAGCGATGCAAAAAAATTCGCCAGCACTTCAATTATAAGTTATCTGGAAAATGAAATTGGCTAATAGTCCATGATTGTTAAGATCCGACTGATTAGCTTGGTGGGTCAGCGCGTCGCCTTTCAGCCTAAGGGCTGTATGATCGAAACTGGTCGCTAGGTATTCGATTTGGTCCTTGGGCAAGTCATGTAACGGACATTGCCTGACCCATGATGAGCTCGTCACTTTGACTCTTATTTTTTGTATAAGTGGGTACATGTATCGGTTGCGTTAACCATTCGGCCATACGTACGTACACAAACGGTCGTGTTACCAAATGGTTAAAACCGTTTCATATATGGCTGAAGGTATCTATATGGTTTAAGTGACGAGACTACCATGAGCTCGAACTTGGCCGGTAAAAAATAAAATAAAAGTTATTCCATTACTTTTATTCGCATCAATCACCCAACACCACAGCGGTTAAATTATGCGATAAATCAACCAACAATTCCATTGCTGTAACTTTCACCCTTTAAACGTTTTTATTACAGTGATTTGATGAGCACGAATTTGCAATCCTATTTTCCTACATTTAGGTCAATGTTAATTTGAAGATCGTACCCACTACTATTTCGCTGATACTTGGCGGCTGTGTTTACTGTATTTAATATTTATTTCATTTTTTAATGACATGTTTAACGATTGTTCATTTTGCAGTCTTTTCTGTACCTGTGGTGTGATTGGTTTTATTTGCTGTCATAATTAACTAAAAGACAAAAAATGAATAAGCCTAAAGTAGACTGTTTACCACGAAAAAATATATTGAAACGTTGGTAGACTATCGTGCCTATTCCATTTGTTAGAATACAACTGCCCTAGACAGAATATTTATAAAACCAAAACCAGCCTGACACTAGTCGATTGTGTGGGTCAGACAATTGCAAACTTCGACTGAACTCAGTGAAATAATGGGTTGTGCTAAAACAATAGAAGAAGCGTTTCAATAATACACTACGCACTACAATAAGAAATTCCCCCTATGTATCTTAACCTAAATATAGCAGTACTTTGGCCTGACATGTCTTATTATCATACTGCAATTTATTTAATAAATTAACTTTTATGAGAAAACGTTCTCACACGGGCAAGCGTCATATTACCTATAGCGCCCATCGCGGCGTTAACGGAACTATTGCAGTGTGTTGTGAATGATTCACACGTTCCTTCATTTTTAAAGAACCAATCATTTCACTGGGTTCAGGCAATGTTCTGTAAGTGTCTTGCCCCAAGTTGTATATGTCTGACCGATTAGTTTTATTAACTAGGTTTAGGTTTAGCTTAATATTCACGCAATGTCTTACACAGGACACAACCATTTAAGCAAACAGCTAGTTTTGATTTCACACACTTTTAAATAAAAGTTGGCGAACGAACCGATATGATAGTGCGGATAAGGTAATAAGTTGTTTATTTATGTTTCCACGATAAAAACACGCAAGCTTTTTGTAAAACTGTAGAATGTAAATTAAGTGGAAACCAACACTATTTTAAAACCCTTGTTTTTTGCATGTAGAAACGATCGGGTTCTCTGACTGTCTTATCGCCCCATGGTACAAGTTTAAATTGCTAACTCTGGAACTCCTTAGTTTCTGCTTACATAAATAAGTATTTACTTAAAAAAGTATAGATTGATAAAAATAGTTTTAAAAGTTTAAAAGTATCTCTGAATGCACCTGAAATGCAAGTGAAGCGTGCGATACAATCCATTGTTGATTGGATGGATTCGATCGGAACTTCAAGAATTTACAAATAAATTTGTGTTCATACCACTTATAGACTCGTCAAGACCTTTTTTGTGTAGAATTGAAATGTGAATAGGTGGCGATTCCATTTGGCCCACCACTATGTCATTATTGTCAATCAATTAAATAATAAAAAATCGGTAGTGCATCGCGCCATCTTGTGGATACGCCTACCATTGTCACATTGTAGCGCTCGCCCTAAGATGGCGGTAGAGGGCCAATGAACTCAATGTTGAATCGGCTGAAACGAGATTCCGTTCAGGAATAATTCAGTAATACGTCACTTGCTTGTCGTTGTAACTTAGATCGTTGATATTCAGTGCACTGATTTGCACAACTTGCAGCTTGGTTTTTAAACGGCGCCAAACGAACGTTGCGGTAACGACCAATTTTGTGCGGATAGCAGGAAGCGGAAATCCACGCGGAACTTTAAACACCTTGCGTTACGAGGATTTATTGGGAGAAGTTTGCTGGTGAAAATGCAGCTCAGTATTGCGGTTTTACGAGAAGCTCAGTCACGAAGTTTTGTTATCCATCGATATATTGCAAATCCGTGGTGCATTTGGATATTGCCGTAAGATGACGCTGTTGTAGTGTTTACCACAAATTTCTAGCTTTTAAAATACAATGTAACGTCCTGTAACCGAATGGATCAAGAGCGTCTGACTAATATATACATACCGAATTCTATACAAAATTGGCCTTAGTAACGAGGCTATCATGGATAAATAATTTGTCACGGTATAAATACAAACATTAATGGTTTGTGGTAGATAAATGCAGTAAACACCCGGGCGCCGAGGAATTATCTGAAATGGCGAATGACTGGGCGCAAGGCTCCTAGTTCGCTGACAAATGCGCTGCATCCCAACACATTTTAAATATTTGTTGAAGAATGCGAGAGTAAGCTATGTACCTCGGTGCTTGTGACGATGAGTGTTGGAGAAATGACTCGTTGGCCAAAGATGAATTTGCTACCTCGAATGATGGAGTTGTTTAGGTGAAACTGACTGGAATTTCCTGCAAGCGATTGGTAGAGCGTCATCATAACGTGTGAAGCAGACAAAAGGATATGGTGATAAAGATTTAAATGAGGTTTGGAAGTACATTTTGTATGCGACCAGAAAGGTACTTGCCATTAACATATCATCAAGATTCACAGACGGGAATGGAGATCATGTGACACGGTATCACGAATCTTTGTTTATTCACGTTGATTGAAGTTTTCTTGATGTCGTTGCTAAACCATTATAATTTCCTCCCATGAACGTTGTATGTAATAATGGCTGACTAAAAAGCATTGCAATAGGCATCCGTTTACTAAATTGTGCACTCTATAAGCTGCAGTGTAAAATTTACCTCTAATACCGCAATTTCTGTACCGATTGGTAAGTGTGTGCTACCTATGATGTACGCTGGACGCGTTTATAACCAATTATAACCAGAGGACATAACCTCGGTTTTTGATTCCACGATACGCGTCATATTCAAACTACGAACCAGTTTCTCCACCCGCGGAAGTAACCTCTGAGCCAATGGTGTTTAATTTTGCCATACGTAGTGGACGCACAAAGCATAACTTTTCACAGAGTACAGTTCACTCGTTGATTGTTATTCTTTTTTACGTAATGTTCCATGATATTTAGGTTAAAGTTGGCGGGCAATGTTAAAGATTAAATACGCGCTTGTTATTTGTAAACCACCCATGTATATATGATGATGGTATTGTGCGCCTATGTGACTTTTTTGTACCATTAGTACACCTATTGTACCGTTTTATTCACCGTGAGTTACTTTTAGATTTTAAACGATTGTTTTGTTAAGTAACAATGCTGGTGATTCCCACATGTTTGTTTGGTTAAAACTAAAAGCAGCATGTGCTAGACTGCGCGTCGGTGTTCTCGTTTAACTGTAAAGTGTTGCAATAGTGGGGCAGTGCTTTTTGAAATAAAGGTGTTGATTGTGCATCTGCTAGCTGTTTTGTTAAAAAAAAGTTGCCGATGTACGAAGGGGTAAGGGCTTAACAACTTTAGATAAAATATTGGAGGGTTTTGAGTTTAAGTTGCTGATCCAAGCTTAAATTTTAAATTGTGAAAAAAACTAAGACTTCCTATGTCAGGATTTTGAGTGACAGTCGTTTTTGTGAGGTCAGTTTGTATTGGAGAGATAGGGAGAATAATGAGTTGAACGCCTTCTTTAGAATCGTGTAGGCCTAATACATTTTGTATAACTTTTTTATTTCGTTTGTATTATAATCTCTCTTGGGTTAAGTTTTGCACGTCAGTGCTCTGCTGGATTTCCATCTTGCCAATTGTTAGGGCTATTTCCTGAACTATAATTTTAGTGTCTCATTGCGACGTTTGATCGTTGTTGCTTTGTAACTGTATGCGTGTAAATAATTATTTCTCTGTGGTGTAGC
This sequence comes from Ciona savignyi, assembly GCA_000149265.1. Taxonomy (NCBI): domain Eukaryota; kingdom Metazoa; phylum Chordata; class Ascidiacea; order Phlebobranchia; family Cionidae; genus Ciona; species Ciona savignyi. The sequence goes on along the minus strand of CH001594.1, from coordinate 56,559 downwards.
CTATATATCACACGCAATAAAAAATGTATTAGAGTCCAAATTATTTGTCTATTGTATCCCGCCTGTACATTGATAATAAATTATAAAAATTAATTTGTGTCTAAGTAATAACTACAGCGGCTATAACCTATTTGCATGTAATAGCAAAATTGTATTTGCGCTTGATATAATAGCTTTCGTGGACAACGTTAAAACTCTTCGTTGTATAATATGTTGTAGTGACTAATCATGCCAGCTAAAGCACAACTTGCCACTAAAATCACCAATCAGACTTCTGTGCAACGTTACTCACCTGATCACACGTTATGTGCTTGGTGTGCGTTTATTGTGTGTGCATCGATGGATTTAATTTACTTCCTGATTGATTGACGTACGTGGTGGCCTTATACTTCCTCGTCGCTTCATAGTGTATAGACGGTTTTATTGTTGTAAATATTATTTTTATTTTCATTATGTTCGAATAGGTGTACAGGCGAGTAATCGTAATACTTAAGTTATATAAAACCTTTTTTATGTAAAACTTTGAATACCGCGTGTTACCAGAGTGTAATTCAATTAAGTCTAAAACAGCATAAAGGATTAGTGCGGAGCCTCTCCGTCGATTGTTTGCAGATTCGAAACTGGTAACTAGTTGGTTGTATCCTTCGTCAATGCATTTTCTAGACATTGCACGAAACCACAGAATTATTAGGTTGTATCAAAATTGAATACTCATTAGTTTATGCTTGCATAACCAAAACGGCGACAATCGGATTAAAACAAACAGCAATGTTATATAGTACGGTGTAGTGATTAGTAACCTTGCTTACATAAAACTATAAACATACGTTCAATATGTGTTACAAATGGTGGTGGTTCACAGGAGGCTGACACTGCACATAATCAACAATCTAAGTAAGACATAAGTTTGATTTTAAACACGGTGGTAAATATTATTTTTAGAAAATAATTTTTTTTAATTTATCCATTTGCTGTGCAAACTGCTCAGTCAAAGAAGGAAATACGTCAGACGAATCGGTAAGTGTGGAAGAGGAATTTTTGATCCTTGCTTGGACCACTTGTACAAAGAAAAAGGTGTCCGGTGGGGTATGTTACACGGCACCGAAATATTGTCCTACATCAGACATTACTATACTAAACTCTACTAAATATCTACGGGGCTCCGCGACTGTGCGTTACTCTTTGGGTTTTGCGATGTAGCGAA